>JAUIMY010000041.1:0-103225 GCA_033557855.1 Hydrochus callosus | reverse complement strand
GGGCCGACCTTTTTAACGAATACGTCGAAGGACCAAATTAAAAGTTGCCAACAATCCGCAGCGCGAGGCATGAAAGGGTTCGGCGTCGGTGATTAGTATGCAGATTCGCATGGATGAACCGCGAAAAATCGGCCAAAAAATGTACGTTTCGTGTAGAATTGCCACTCGGAATTCTGTTAATAATTAAGTTTTCCGGAATATAATTATAATCAAACCTAAAACTTTGGTTTGAATGGACTTATTATTAAAATTATTAGTTATTAAAATTATTAAAGTTATTGAAAAGTTATTATCAAAATTATAATCGAAGTTTCAAGCGAGATTTATTGAATAATATATTACAGATTATATTATTATAATTTCAAATAGTACGATTATGTTCCTTCTGGGAACTCGGAAGTTATTCAAAGATGCAAGGTGTTCCCCTGAAATTCTCCCACGCTCCAGATGACACAGTGAAACCCATTTGGGTCTTGGGAGAAAGGGTACGAAACGGACTGGTCCCATTTATTCAGGCCGTCACGTCAGCGCGGAGGGACAATGGTCAATCTGTACCTGTTACCCCTAAATAACAGGTCAGCCGCCACAAAAGCTCGGAGCTTTTGTGGACTTCCCATCGCACGGTGAATACCTTCGGTTCGAGCGGTTCGCTTGGTGTTTTCCATTCAGGGCGCTGCGTACACCCACAAACTGGACAAAAATAATACTGCGGGTAATTGAAGTCTTAAAAGGCATAAAAGGAAATGGATTGGTAGAGGCGAACAATGTTCAAGTTGTCCACTCTGATGTTAACAAACTGGGGAATCTCGAGTTGCGGCGCAGATAGGGATCTGGAATTTCCGATTTTGATCTAATTGATAGGCTCTGCCGGCCATCGGACGAACAATGGGCCAAAGGTTGACTTTGCGTAGTCTGCTCTTCATCTGTCGCATCGTAGTAATTAGGGTTTTCTTCATTTAGGTTAAAAAGCAAAGTTTTACCATGCGAAAGCGTACAGAACCTAATTCATAAAATATCATTTTATAATTGAGTTAGACCATAAATTGGGACAAAATTTTAGAGGCCGCACAGGATAATGGGAATACACCTTTTAGCATTTCCATCAATCCGAGATGGCTCAATTTCCATGATTGCGGTGGAACGTGTGAAAGCACGCAGTTTTCCATCCGTGTCAAGCCGTATTTTTCGTGGCAATTCAAGCTTAACGCCTGTGGCGATTAGGCGGTGTGTGGACATCGGTTGTTGGAGGTTTATCTTATCAAACTGCGTGACCCAACCGAGCGGTGCCTTATCTTACTCAAACAAGGCTCACCTGGATGGCCGCTTCTATTTGAACGTTTTTAATATATCCGGTGTGGACGGTTTCACGAAAATTCAACTCGCCAGCTCCGATTTTCCCAAGACGTTCCCACGATTCCCGTGTAAAAATGCTCGGGGAGATAATCGATCAGAAAACTCGAGAAGAAAGGGCCTGACCCTCCCGCCGTTCCGAGGCTGGCTGACAGATGCGGAGGAGCGTAGGTGTGTGGGAATCCTGGATGTACAACCCTTTTTCCATGACAAAGGGCGAATGTTTACTCCAATTCTTTCTCACAACGACGCACTGAATGGGGTCAGGGTTTTGTTGGACCTCACCTGCCGAATCCCTTTCCTCAAACTTTGTCCTCCTCGTCGCTGATATCTGCGGTCGTATTCAATAAGCGAGGGCGACCCTACGCATAGCTTTTAATTCGAAAGGGTGGATAGCTCATTCGTGATTCACATTCGAATAGTCGAGCGCTGAATTATTAAAAATTCGCCCTCTCCAGCGGCATGTGACGAAAGTTATCGTGAGTAGAGAAGTGTGTACGTGTGTAGTTCCAACTGAATTATTCAAAGGGCTGGAACTACCCTTCGCTGGCTTGACCAGTGTTACGCGTCCATCATTACTTCAGGCTGGTAGTTTTAATCGCAGCAATGCTGTCACATGCTGAGCACAAATAAGTAATACAAATTGAGAATCGTGCAGTGAGAGAAATTTATCCCAGCTTACGAAAGGTTCAGGTATTCATCGTGGGGAATGCAAGGTTGCTTTTTTAACGTAAAAATTTTTCTGATAATTGGATTCCTGGCGCGTTCTCTAGCCAAAGTATGATAGTCCAGCAATCTTCAAAGTGCTCAGAGTGGTTGAGTGACGGTCCGGTAAATGAGGTCCAGCAGCCTTTTTTTCTCAGATCTTTCCCAGCGATCCGCGCGGCCTGCCGGACCGTTTGGCAGGTCAAGCCGAAAGGAAACAACAATGATATTCGCAAGGTGGCCGATTTCTATCTGCGTTCCCACGTCCGTGGAGTCCAAGCCTTTGTGCTCTCTCCTGTGCGACGCACAGAATTCAAAAGCAGACACGACGCTCGTTCACCTATGTGTGTATACGCGGCCGATTTATGTGAGATTAGATTGGGAAATTGATAAAGTAAGTAGCTGTTTTCCTGACATAATAAGCACCAACACACAATGGTGTTTATTGTTTTTTCGAGAGCGCTGAAAGTGTTATGCTCGCGCTGCCCGTGGTCTTCGGAATCGTGGGAAGACCGATCGCATTTTTCACCGGGAAAGCGGATCTCGCGATCCTCCTCGGGCAAACGGTCGAAGAGTCCAAATGGAAATTAGCATAAGCACAACGAGAGAACGCTCTCGGGGTCTCTCAAACATGGCGGTGACAAATTTGATAATTGCACGTCACCGCGGGGTCAAAAGGTGCCATTGGACGTCCGCATAAAGCCCTTTTGTTTACCCAGTGCTGACGGGAGCCAATGAGGTCCGCTGAAATTCGTCATTGTTCGCGAGGAATGTGTCGACGAACTTTGGCCGTGGGATGAACAGAAAAATTCGTATCTCGGACGTAAGATCGCGAATTGAAATTTGAATTCGAAAGTGAAAGAAGTAGGGACTAAATTGGTCGATTTTTATTGTTTAACCCCAACCACTTTTCACCCATCAGACAATATTATTCTTAGAATTAAAATGTTCTCTTTTAAAGCTTTGATACTGATACTCCTGTACTAGGCATACACTCTTTTGGAAAGTGCATCAAGGTTTAATACTGTACTAGGAAGATGACCATCCTTTTCCAGCGAACCGTCATCGCTATTCGATAAGAAATTCCTGCCCTTATCGCTCATTCTGTCAATTGAAACCTCGCGAAGATTAGCCTGGCCAGTACTCGAGATTACTGCACCGTTCAGGTTCAGGCGTCTTCTTTCTGTTGTCCATCGCGATCCTCCATCCGAGACTATCCTTCCCGTGATAAGGCTGTTTTGATAAAAGGAAAGCTCCTTTATCAAACAGGGGATGGGACTTTATCGTCCACGTTTCGCAGCTATCGCTGTTTACCCGAATATTCGTTAATCTTGAGGACTAGCGTCCAACCAGACGTCTGCACCCGATGTTGTTTGCGCCGCTTTGTTTGTGCAATAATTCTATTTTGCAATTTTTGCCCGGTCGATCCTAGGCCTGCACTGTTTGCCTTAGGATTTCGGACTGCATTTCGCCTGTTGTGCTGTTTGCTTACGGATCTCGGCTTGCACCTCATTCCCATCTACATGTGTGTACGTCGGGATGTTTGCTTTCGGATCGTCAGTTGCACTGGCCAGACGTTGAATGCACTTTTCCTTGGGAAATTTTCGCAATGAGTCGCTGGCTTCGTGGCCACATCTGGGAGGGAAGACCACATTTTGTGCGATCTAAGCCTGATATAGCTGTTTAACGACCGAAAATGTCTAGTTACTTTTTCATATTTTCCTTGGTTTTCTCCTTCACATTTAGTCTTTATTGGCCATTTGCTCAATACTGCAAGCCTCGCTGCAGCCATGGCCCGCTCATGCATCCTTCCACTCGGCCCAGGTTGCCTCCCGCACGAGGAGGAAATTGACGCGTCCAAAATGGAAAATTTACGCACTCCGATCCATCCAGCGCCCTCGCAGACAGCCAATTAAAGCTATTTCCGTTCCCGTTTAAAAATAAGTCCCCCCCAACAACCCGCAAGGAGCGTGGTCCTGCCTAATATTTTCCATCTTGCGTCCGCCCGTCCGAGGACTCGTTCTTCGGGCGGCCAGCGCCGAAGAGGAGCCTTCAGCTGGCCGTCTGTCGCGCCGCAGAGGGTGGACGTCGCTATTTTTAATTCGGACGCCGGGCGTCTAGGTTCCTCGACCCGCCGACGTGAGGCGGCCCGAGAAAAAAGGCAGATGCACTTTTCTAAAAATGAGTTCGACACTAACATTGAAAAACGGACGCGCAGCTGTGCGAACGCATCAATGGGAATATCGGTGAATCGGAGATAAGGCCGGAGCCATCCGCCCAAGATTTGCATTTATCTAGAAGCCATAAATTTGCCATCGCTTAGAGCCGATCGCTTTGCATATCTTGGGCATTGCTCGTCGGGATAATGACGTCCAGCGCATGTTTCCTCCAACTTGAGGAGTTTGCATGTGTGGGCTTGTCTCTCTCCTCGCTCCTCGCGATGGCTGATTTCTGGTGTTCCTGCTACCAATAGCCGAGCCATTGTTGGTCTTGTGTAGTTGTCGTTAACAACCCGCCATCCATCCAGCCATTGTTGAAATTTTCAATCAAAAACGAGCAAGGATTTCGACTCTTCAACATTACTGTACTCGTCAAAACATCTTCATCTTACTCTTTCTAATAACTTCTCCATTCTTCCTCCATCAAATCCATCATATTCTGCACAACTAAATTCCCCAAACGAATGTTCGATTTCAAACTCAGAATTCCCCGTCCCGTTCCGCAGATTCGTTCCAGCTTTCCTCCAACTAATCAAAGAAAGACAAAGGTTCTATAGATCGTTCGAGCGGACAAAAAGGTCAAGCAGGAAGCTCCGTCTTTTCCGCTTCTTACATGCAGATCTCCGGTGACCTTTTCCGTTCAAGGGGTCACGCAATTTCGTGGTCCAGGCTCGTTCGAGCCACTGTTCCGAGCCGTTGCGCTCCGGCTGGCTCCTTGTGGCAGCAGTTCGTGCCAGAAGTCGATATTGTGTCCAGCGGGTGGATACAAAGACCGCCCTTAGGGCAAAATGTCCAAAGTCAACACGTCCTACGCAAAAAAACGGGGACGACCTTTGGGGAACTTGTTAAATTTTTGCAATTTACGAAAAATTGTTTCTGCCGAACATAGAAAAAGAATTTCATCCCCCGCGGGGCCCCGGTTGTCAGGGCCTGGGTTAATTGTGCATATTGACACTTGTCTTGGGGCCTGTCCTAATTGTGTTCAAGCCACCATAAATACATAAATATCAGTTAATTTAGCTTAAAATGTTAATCGTAATTTAAAATCGTATGTAGGTATATTACAAGAAAAATTAAAATTAAAAAAACAAACGCAAATTCCCCGCGTGCAACGTAAAAATCGGTTGAGCTGCACATTACGGCCGAACCTACAGCAGAAGAGCTCCCAGAGTGGGCGAAAAGTTTATTTTAATGGCTGTTGCGATAGCTTGTACAACATCCAACATCCAAGATAATATGATTTAAATAAGGCTTGTGTATGTATCCTGCGAGTCTCGCAAAGTCCTGGTGTCCGAGCCTGTCGTCGCAACAAGCCCATAACTCAATACAGTTTTCCATCTGAGATTAAAACTAGTGGATGGCGCGCTTCGGCTATTACATCAAGGGCATGCAGGATGGTCGTGGATGAATTCTTGAAATATCATGTATGTATGAATTTTGGTCGAGGCAAAACATTAATGTTATAGCCGTTTTTATAAATTTTTCGAAAAAAGTTCAGAACTAAAGTTGAATGTTCCCGAAAAGGGTCGCGCCATCCAGTTCCGATCTGGGAGTGGTCGTCGCTTTCGCTCTATTGCATAGGGAAAAATTATTTTCAAATATGCCGTCACAAAAAAATCATGTCAAATTGTAAGTTATAATTTGACTTCATCACAGCGAATGAGATAATCCATGAATAAGGAAATTACGATTCGAAAATTAGCGAGTGCGTGAAGAATAATGCGGTCAACACAATAAGCAACCCGCATCCGTCGTTCCGTCATTCCGTAACGGACTAGGGGGCTTTAGCGAGATTATTATTCGAAGCACAGTCTACAACGCCCTAACGAGGTACCGACAGCGTGGTCCTGGTCCGTGCTGACGCTTTGCGACGTCCGCCATCCCCGCCAGTTGGCTCCAACTATGAAAGTCCGCCACGGAACGACGGAACGACGGACACGGATTGCTTATTGTGTCGACCCCATAAGTGTGGAGGAGTGAACGGATAGATGGGCGTTTAATCGAATGAGTGGACGATCAATCGAATGAGTGGACCATCAAACGGATGAGTGAACGAGTACACGGATGATTATGATAAGAGCACGTATACGTGTACGTGCGGGATCCTCACGAAAAAGTCCTCGTGAAATGTGTATATGCCCGCAATTTTATGTGCGCTCGCACACTGGCAGCGAATCGGCATAACAGCGAATCTTGTTTAATAAACCGAGAAATAACTTAACGTGAATGAGCTTTATCAAGATAGAATTTTAATACGGCCCATTCCTCCGAGCGTGGAGCGACAGGGGAGTCTCGAGTAACATGTATGTGTCATTTAGTGGTAGTTATGTAAATCCTCGCGTTCGGATTTACTCGTCTCGTTGGACTTTTCGACTCGCGGATTCCCATGGAAAATTTAAATCTATCAGTGGGGTTTGAAAAAAGACACTGACGTTTCTTCGCCGGGGCTGCTCTTGCAGTTCCATTTTGGGCCTATCCTCGAAAGCGAAGGCGACTATAATGAAAATTTCGTGTTGAAGAATATAATGAAAACTTCATTTTGAAGAGTATAATGAAAACTTCGTTTTGAAGAGGTAATGAAAACTTCGTTTTGAAGGGATAATGAAAACTTCGTTTTGAAAAAAGTATTTTAAAAGTACATTAATAACGTGATGGAGTAGAAAACAGCTTTCGGTATGTAAAGGTGTGCAGAAAGTACTGCGGTTCGATTTGGAATTGAAAACGTCGCGTCGCGAGTCGGTGGGTATCTGTAAGTTACACATAAGTTTGTGAGAAACTCAAGCAGGTACTAACTTCCCTTAATAATCACCAAGTGTGCTAATGAATCGATTGGATTTTAATTAAGGCCGGAGTCTGAGACGTCCCTCCTATCGATCTTGTTTTGTTTTGGTTCTTGCACCAAGACTACACTTTGAGAACTTTGAGGAACTTATTGTTGGGAAGAGGATCGGTGGCATACGTGGTGCAAATGGGTTAGGTCCACAACCCTATGGCTCTGGTTTAAATGAAATAAATTAATAATAAATAATAAAGTAATAAATGTTTGTTGTATAACTGGGTTAGGTGATGGAAAATTATATATTTTAATTGCGCGTGAAAAATTAGCGACTGAAAGATTGTGGGGGTGAGAGTGTGGGAAGAACGATTAGTCGGTCAATAAATTCTGACCAGGCGGCCCCAATTGATTATTTACGTATTCACGGTTGTGACAAGCGGAAACAAAAACTGAGGCTAACTAGGGGACTGAGTATAACATAACACCGGACACCCCCGGAGGAGACGGTAAAAAAAGGAAACCCAGGTGCTGGAAAGTTTGCATTAAAACTTGTAGTTTACTCTGGGAATACCTCGGGGCGTTTAGGAACGAAAATAAAAAGCGCCCCTTGTGCGGCATCACTGGAGGGTGGTTATTTCGGGATGTGGGATCGCTTGTGGGAGGGTTCGAGTGGACATCTAGCGGGTGGTAGTTCACCTAAATAAGGGACGAGTTGGAATGAAAAGTATTGCAGACGCGATGTACAAGACGTTTTTCATTTATTAACATTTTTTTTAATTATTATTGCTCGACTTAAGATACTAATAAAAAATAAATTTAATATTTTATTATAATATTAATCTTTTTTTAAGTCGTCCAAATAATTTTGAAGACGGCTCGACAATAAAATCAATCGGGGGAAACGCAAAACTGGCAATTGTCCATTCGAGCTCATCCTGTCATTTTATTGAATGGGGGTACCGGAAGTGCGACCTTTGATATCCGCCCTGTGCGTTTGAGGGGGTGCACACGTGCATTGAAACCAAAAACTGGGAAATCTGATCCGCCCATAGAAAAAGGAACTCTTGAAGCGCAGATTGGTTCTTCGAGTGCGGATTCGTCCCTCTTTCGGGGATTTTTGTGCGAGTTGTTTTCGTCGTGACATCGTGCTTGTATCTCGATCATCACCGAACGGTCGACGATGGGAAAGCAAACACCCGGCGATTATGACCTTAGCTTGATAAAAAGCACGCTTGGCTGGACACCCCTTTGACCACCGCAGGGTGGACATAATAACGCCCCTGGCAATTTAATCGGAAATCATCGCCCCCGGAGTGCCTGGGGACTGGTTTTAAAGAGCACTCGTTCGAAATTTCAAGTGCACGTGAGCATGTAGTTGGTGCGTTTTTGCATACGGAGTTTGAAGTGGAAATTTCGATTGCAGCGGCCGGAAAAATGGAGATAGCGGGGGAGATACCGCAAGAGTAGATGGAGAGTGGGAATAATAAGGGTAGATACGACTGGAGTAGATAAAACGAGAGTAGGCGCAACAGGAGTAGATACAAGAATAGTGGATAAAAGAGGAGGTGCAAAAAGAGTAGTTACAACAGGAGTAGGAACAACAAGAGTAGATACAACAGGAGTAGGAACAACAAAAGTGGATACAACAGTGACTGGCTCGAAGGACCAAAAAAATAGACACCGAGTCCGTCGCGTGCCATCAATAAATCTAAGCTAGGAACGGGGGTCATCACAATAACCACGCGCTACTTAGCGTGTGCATCTTCTTTTAAATACCCGTCCAAGGAAGATCCAGCCCGAGGTACCTGCACTACGTTGAAGGGTTGAAAAAGACCCTTGAGAGTCAAACGTCGCCCTTGTGTGATAGTCGCGGAGTCCAACCCTTCCCATTGAAAATTTGGAGGGATGATTCTCGAGGTTTGGGTTAGGGGATGTGGCTGACCTGTGGTGAGCCGGTGGTCAGTTCTTTGAGCCCGACTCGTCAAGTGTCGTTTCTTCAGGGCTTAGGATTGTTACGTTGTGGACTGGACGTTAAGGATCACTATTTTCAGGCATAGGATAATTTCGTTAAGGGCTAGGTGTTAAGGGTCATTTCGTTGGGGCTAAGGTCATTTCCTTGTATAAAGTAGTGTGGAAGGTCGAAATTAACCCTTCGAGCACTGTCCCCATTGGTCAGTTTGTGCCATACAACCGTCACTCGTTGGAATTAATCCCAGGAAGATGTGTAACGTACAAATTAGCACCGATTGTCCACTGGGGTGTAGGATAATGAATGTGGTAGTCTGAAGACTCCAGGATAATGGAAATGGTATATCACAGTAGTCTGAAGGTTCCAAGACAATGAAAATGGTATCATAGGAGTGAAGGCGGTCAAAGTGCTATCGCCCGCCGGGTTGTTCCCAGGGAATTTTCGCATTTTTCCCTTTGGGAATGCCGAATGTTCCGAACGCTTTCTTGCGGGAATTTTCGGATTTCTGAGGTGGTTCGAGGCGTTTGGACGGTCTAAGACAAAAACAAGCCAGCCGAGTAATTAATAACTTAGCGGGGGCAATGCGAGAAATGCCACGCAAGACGCGCAAAACGCGTGCCGCGATAATAAATGACAGACGCGCGGAATTTCGGTGGCCTTTTCGCTATCGGATTTTTGACTGTGATAAGGGTCGAAAAGGCGACGTTCTACGAGCTTTTATGGTAATGACACCGTGGCGTTTAAGTTTAGCCTGCGGCCGGAATAAATCACGCGAAAAATAGTATATGCTAAGCGGGACCTTGTGCGGGCAGGGGGCGGGTCGAGGGGGGGAGGACTTACGTGAAAATCCGGTTCCGTTCACACTTTTCCGACGCGAGCATTTTCCGAACACGATTTTCCAAATTCTTCTCTGCCGCGCACGGATACGTTGAAATTTTTCCCGATATGTCTGTTGAATTCTTGTGGCCTCTTCAAATGGGTTTCGTGCTCTTCAAACGATAATTATAGTGCTCAAAACAATATTTGTCCTTGTCAAATCATAATTGTACTGGTTAAAACCATATTTTGTCGTTAGATGATTTTTGAACGGTCCGAGCGATTTTTTGCACTCTTCAACCGATTTTTTACTTTTCACTGATTGTCGGAATCTTCAACCGATTTTCAGAATCTCCAACAAATTTTCAATACTCATCACAACAATCCCGACACTCCCCTAAACGATTTCCATCAGTTGCATGTGCACTAATTTGGGCGAAAATCATGCTGGCGGAGGGAATTTCCAAGCGGGCAATGTTTCTGGTAAAGCGACTCCGCGAGACTGAGGAATTTCCGAAGGAATAAAACCCCGCGCAAGGCACTGGCAAGAATCATTATCATAACTTTTTCTTATTAGACAATTTCCCTACCCTTTTTGCGCCACCCCCGGGGCTGCGTCGTGCCGCCTCCGCCGCCCCCGGGGCGTTAATTAAAAACGTGGCTCACGTGGCCCGAGCGCGCTTCAACCCCCCGCCACCCCCGCAACCCTCGGAGGAAAAATTCGACGACTCACCCTGTGCTATCCTGACGGCTGGCATCTTGATCCTCATCTTGTCTTGGCTTGATGTCTCCACTTTCAACTCTTAACAGCGAACATGTCCAGAGGAAAAAAGACGGGCGAAACTAACTAAATCGGAAAAGTTTTCGCCCTAAACGAACTGCATCCGATAAGTCACGCGGGCACTGTCCGCTCAGTCATTTCGATTGTTGATCGAAAACAGTTCACAGAAAACACCGAGGTCCTTTCCCTCCTAAAGTTCTTCCAATATATTATTCTCTTCACTGCGTTTCAAACTTAAACGTATCACTTGTTCTTCTTCATCCTTCCTGGACTCTTCTTCGCGTTGTTGCTCCAAGGTGCTGTTTCCTCCAAGGATTCTTCAGTTGGTGGAGTCGTTAGGAAGAAGCTTTATTTCATTCAATTTGAAAACTTTAAATTTCGACTCCGCGATTCCCCAGGACAATTGTCCTCCGAAACCCGCTAATCCCAGAGGATCTTCACTAGACACCCCCAAAGGATCTTCACCACTCAATCAAGAGTCACTATCCCGACCGAGAGCTCTCCGCTCCACTCTCCCACAAACTATCTCCTGCGGTGTTAAGTCCACATCCGGTCTCGGTTGTCCTGGCTGTGGACCACGCTGATGCTGGATAGCCAATGGTCCGAGCGCGTGTGTTGGGAACGGACAGATCGTATGGAGACATCGCAGGTCCGCCACCGGTGCGTCGTCCCGAATCGGTGCGGCTCGTGCGGACTCGGGCAGGCCACTCACTAGCCACCGGACTCGTGTGTACGTACAACACACCACTCTCTCGCTCACCCCTAAGGAGAGGGATGGAAATGCGCGCACGGCGCGGCGGCAGGACTGGCGTCCGTGGTGGGGGACGCTGGCGACGCCGAGCGTCGCTGGACTCGCGTATACGCGCGCTCGTCGCTCGTCCTGCGAGTTCCTGCGGTGCACGCTTCATGCCGCTGCGCTAGTTGCTGGAACGGAACGGCCGGCAATCGCTCCTTCACACTTTACGTACGAAAGTCAAGTATTTCCCATAGCAAGCACTTGATTCACACAGTCGCGTCGCGTCGTCGTCGTGTGATCGGGATGCCAAGTTGAATTTCCCGCTCGGACTTCAGTTGGTACACCTGAGCGAAAAAATTGGAATCAAATTATCTTGGATTTGTCGAAGAGTTCTTAATGGCGGGCAAATTTAATACCGAGGGTATCGAAATTATTGTTCCATTAGAATACAGTTATACTGTGCTAATGGGACAATTATTTCGATACGGACACAATAATATACACAATTGGATGACATGTGGTTGTGCCGCCATGTCTAACAAAATTTTCCACAAAATTACTTGAATTAACTTTACGCTAATCAGAAAGTCTGAATTTAGCGGCAAGGCGCAGGCCACCACTACGCAAAAGTACTGTCAGGTTTCATCAGTACGAGCATTATGAAAATTATTTGATGAGCATTGTTGATGACTCTGCATATCTAATAGTGGGGCGCATCATTCTTGAAAGCAAATTGCTAAATTTAATTTTTCTCTCGTACTCGCGTCGGGCCGTGGGCCGAACTGCTGAATCTTCAGCTCCGCCATCGGCAATTTGTGACGGCAACGGACCATCCTCTCGACCGTTATGGACCGCGGTAAAAGTTGGACAAATGTTCCTCGGTCCGCGAAGCAGCGTCGTCTTAATAAGCGTGACATCTTGTCCGTCAGACGCAACCCATCGTGAAATGACAACATAACACGGTCAGGCTACTCCGCCAACCGTTGTCTCCGAGGCCTCTCCGGCTTTTTTCACCCTCAAATGCGTCCAATTTACCACTTAAAACCATCCAGCGGGCACAAGAACGGACAAGTACGGCCGTGGACCGTGAACCTTTCTAACAAGACTTAGAAGCTGGTCTTGCTGTGCCTTCGGTGTTTCTACCTATACTAACCACAAATCTAAAACTGTTATTGATTGCGTGGTGAAACATTGAACAACGCTGCTATTCAAATTCTTTTGTAGGAACATAGGTACCTTAGTAAAATCTCCAATTCTTCGCTATAACTGTAGACGGTGTTGTCGCTATAACTGCGGACGGAATTGCTGTCGCTATAACTGCGAGAGGAATTGCTGTCGCTGAAACTGCGGAAGAAATTGCTGTAGCTACAACTGCGGAAGGAATTCCTGTCGCTACAACTGCAGAATGAATTGCAGTCAGTGAATAAATTGACGGCCGAATCTCGAATAAATTATATTAAGTGCGCGTTTATAGCTTCGCGGGGGCTCAGCCAGAAAACGGCCCCGGCAAGCCCATCGAATGGCATTTACCACGAGCCGGCACCCAGAGCCCCATAGGCCAGATAGCCATGGCAAAACTCCGTTTCGCATGGTCTTCGCTCTTTGTTGCGAAATGAGTCGAAGATACTGCCCTGGGTATGCAACCTTTGACCCGATTTCTATTGCAGTCCCGTTCGCCCGGAGGCCAGACACAAGTTTCGGTTTCACCTCAGCCCGGCTCCATCGGCGTATACCCGTGGCTTATACCGACACGTACGTTCGCATTAGCGTCCGTACCAGTTCTTACCTACCTATATGGAAATGGCCTATGTACCGTAGAGCACGATTCGGTTTTACATAACCGAAGACCGGCATCGCGAGAATGGCTCGAAACCTAGTGGCTCAGTAATAAAATTACCCGTAAATGGAATGCCGGCGCGGGCGTGTGGGGCCCAGGGGGGGGGGGCGGCTTTAAATAATTATCCATTATGTTAGATAGTTAGATAGTATCGGTTATTAAAGTCGACGACTATTAATCATAGCGCTGGGAGCTTTTTTATCCTTTGGACGAGGTAACCGAAATCACTAATTAACATTGTGTGACGTGACAGCCGGACAGGTACGAGCAAAAATGCTATCAGTATCTTCTGACATATAAGCAGTGAGTTTTCCACAAAACCCAATTCATATAACTCTGGGTCTCTTGACAACATTGACATTTTCCATACATTTCACCAATTTCGCTTCTTTTGTCTCTTTTACCTGTTTCGTAAACTTCGTCAATTTCCTTGCGTTGTTCCTTACTATCAAAGTGAATAGTACAAACTGAGAAACTAAATCCAATGCAACAAATTTCCTTCATAACTCAATTCCGAATCCATTCGACTAAATTTCCTCCCTGCTGCGACCGTCCTCCCTCTTCGAACGAACTACTTCTCCAACTATCAACGCACGACGTAAACCCACCCACCGGTGAACAAGGCGGCGTCGCGACGCTGCAAGTGGCGCCCCCCGCCGCCAGAGAGCGTGACCGCCCTCCGCGCCGAGCTCACCCCCCTGCCGACGCCGTAATGTGTACTTAAAAAGTCAGAAAAGTTAATTAATTATTTTAAACGGTTTTGAATGTTCTACAACGCGATTTCCTTATGAATGATAATACGAAAAGTTCTTCCCCTCCGCGGCATCCCCCTTTTCGCTCAACCCCCTCCCGGCCGCCTGCGCCAGTCGCGTCCGGACTTTCTCCGCTCATTCATCTCCCCTTTTTCTTCGTTTTTCGCGTTCGCTCGCGCCCCGCTTCCATAATTAGAATGTTATTTCCTCCGATTGCGCGTTTTAGAGCTGCTTTTTCTCGTAACGTGCCTTGAACTTGAATGGTTTATCTGCGTTTAATTGACTGGGGGGGCGTTCCGGAAATATTTCGTTAACTTCATTTCTAAAACTCAGCCGCTCTTCTTCAATTGTGGGTATGAAGTCCTTTCTTTACGATTCATTCGAAAAATCGATTTGAAGTAATTAAAATTATTTCGTATGTCGCATGATTGAGTTTACACTATTTGATTTTATATCTACTACTATTTTTATTGCACGAAAAAATCATGATAAAATTATGCATTTAATATTTTGCAGTGAAAAACTCGTTTCGTAAATGATGATTAACTTTTAATTAACATTTACGATTTTGAATTCATAAAGGTATGATTATGAATGAACATCGCGATAACACTAGGAATTTACTCATATTTAAATCAAATTTGTTTCTTTTCGAAAACTATATCCAAATAGACTTCCTCATTCGATTTCTTGCGATGGACATCGGTTCGCGCCATGTGTTATCTGATGATTCAAATGGAAATTTTTGTCCCCGTGACGTCAACCTTTTCCTAGGAAGGTGCATTTTTCCGCCGTGTCCGAATTGGTGGGGACAAGATTAGCCTCCTAATGTAGTGACTTAACTGTTTTATTGGGCGACGTTATCGCCGTCTGCAAATAACTGATACTTTGTTTATCTCGCGAGTACGTCACTTAAATTCCCGAAGGCTGCCCTGCCGTGTTTATTTTCAAATTGCGAAATAATCGGGCGAGCAAATAGCGGGCGACAAGTGGCGAGGCTAGCCTCTTCCTGGATTTGAATTGTGCACGCGCGCCTCCTTCTGGGATTCATTGCAAATTCTGAAATGAGACCGGGGTGCTAAGGATTCGCGATCATCAAGATTATTCATATGTACTTTACACAATTCATATGTGAAGTATAAAAAATTTTAGCTAAGGGTTATGGAAATAACGGGGGAGGAAGGGGGTGGGGGTTATAGGAATAATGGGAGAGGAAGACATGAAGACATGAATGCTCGTCCTGTGTAGTTTTGGATACATATTTAGTTGTGCAAAAGAGTTTCATCCCACTTGAGGACCTAATAGCCCCTACCGTGCGACGTTGTTTACTTTTTTCTCTTTGTTTATGATTCTCCACCAGTTTTTTCCTTGCCCATGCCGCATGGAATTATAGCTGGTCACACACATAGTTTATAAATATAGCCAGCATGTGTTCCTATGGTGGGCTCCTCTTACCACGCGAGCATTAGCGCCCTTATGGCTGGGGTTTATATGGGCGATAATTTGGATGGAGGGTCCTCGGACTGTCCCGTCGCCGTTCCAGACCAAAGGGATGGATGCAGCCTCTGCGGAGCACATGTGCGGACGCGTGTGAACGACATCTTCAAGACGTCTGCGCCACATGCGCTGGACATTACGGGAGTCTCCATGCAGACAGCAGGAATGCATCCTGCCTCCTGTCTCGTGACTCCGGAGTAGAAGTCTTTCTCCCCCTTTGTGTTGAAGAGAAGAAGAAAAATTTGAATATGAGTTTTACAACTAGAAGCCTTGAAATTGTTATCAGAACCACCCCTTAGGCGGAATAATTGCATTGGTTCTAACAAAATATCCCACATAGAAAATTCTTCGATCAATCGACAACATTCATCTAGAAATGTTGTGCTTTTCAGACACACGATAAACAATTGTATAACCACTACGAAAAATGATAAAGCACATATACTTAGACCTTTGACTGTGGATTCATTCTCCAAGTATTCCACCAACTAGCGTTAATAAATCATTGTCTTAGTGAGATATAATTAACGCTATGTGTGCGCGGGATATTTAGTGTTGTTGCTAGACAGGCGTTCGTTGGTGTTAAAATTGACAGGCACACTTACACATCCATGGAAATCACCAAGCTCGTCCTTAATTTCAACACTTCTGCCGCAATTTCGATTCGTTTTGATTGGTGTCTCCACTCAATGAAGCTCGCCAATACAATTTGTAACTTTCTAAGTTGTACGGTTACACCGAATGGTCTATAAACATGTGGTCGACCCGAAAGCAGGGTCGGGACAATCCGCTAGTGTGGGCATTTAACAGCTCTTTTATTTATGTAGCACGGACGGGCAACTTTTTTCACAGACCGCGACCATCCGGCCACAATAAAAGTTATCATTACAAGTGCCATTTAACGCGGCGTTAAAGCCGTGTAGATGTTATTTCGGCCCGATTCGACCGTGTGATTGGGACGGACGCGGGCCATATGGTTAATTTGGACCTTGCACTCCGGGCGTGGTGAAATTAAGGGTTGTGGTCTGGAAACTTTCTCTCCAAATTGGGCACGATTCTCCAATTTTCAACCATATTTTTGGAAACACTACTCCAGTTTTAAAATATATTGTCGTACCTTCACGAGAGATGATATGGGTATAGTTTAAATCTTTTACTCGATGGTATAGTTGAAAACTTTCACTCGATGGTATAGTTGCAATCTTTTACTCGATTTGCTATATGTAGTTGAAATCTTTTACTCGATAAGTTCTGCAGAAATATTGGTATAGGTAGGTTAAGTGTTGTAGAGTGCAGATGTAGTATAGCTATAAATAGAAAGATAGGTAAGTAGAGTAGTAGGATACTCGCTGTCAATTAAATTGTTAATAGGGGATTGTTTATGGAGAATTGGTGGATTTCCGAATCAATGTGGCCATTGAATTATGATAAGACCATAAAGCATCAGTGACGCGATAATTCGATAATTGCGCAAGCGAATAAATTTCAAGTGTCATCATCAGCATCTCCTGGCTGGGAATTTGCATATTCACCACGAAATTGCCGAATGGAGATTCGCCTTTATCTAGACATCCATTCGCACGTACCGAGTAAAGGTACTTAATTACATCTCACATTGAACTTTGCTCCTAAATTTATGAATCTCCAGTAATTATAGTGATAGTTCCAGCAAAAATTCTGGAGTGATTCGTCTTCATTTCGCTAATCAAATGCAGTTACTCATTATCTGGCAATTTTTGTACCTATTCTACTACTATTCTACTACTATTCTACAACTATTCTACAACTATTTTACAACTATTTTTTTAAAACCATACAAATATTTTTGACTATTTGGCATCATTGCTCCATTTCGCCCTCCGATCCTATTTTGCGGTAAATGCTGAAATATTATACCCCCACGTATTGTCCTCGCAAACGACTCGTTCCATAAAAGCCAAAGGCCAAGTCTGTTTCCGTTCTATCTGGCGGAGCTCGTTCGCCCGCTTGTGTTGTGACAGGTCTTTGAATGCCCGTGGTCAGTGCGTCCCTTTTCATCCCCGAGGGAGTCTGGGATAGAATTCCGGGATATAAATAAAAATAAACACCGCCCCTAGTTTGCTCTCGGAGAACAGGAATCTCAAGTGGCCCGGTCTGCGTTTTCGGGGGCGTTGAGAGGGTAGATAATCCCTGCAGGCAGAAACCTTGACCGCTGCCCTATTCCGTCTGGTCGGCTTCCTTTTTCCCAGAATAGCTGTGCTCTTGGGCCCATTAAAATGCTGAGCTTTCGGATAGCGAGCAGGGCTTCGCTTGATAAATGCGGGATTTATTGGTTCTGGGCAGATTCGAGATTACGAACATGTGGCGGATGCTTCAGGTGCCTCCAATTTGGCCAAATTGAGTCGACGTTTCTCATGATAACCTCGTCCATTCCTAAACGCCATTATGCTTTGAAATTGCAAAAAAATGCTTTTGTGATGATGACTATACTTTTCAAAACCTAGTAAAATTTTCACTTAGCCGTATAGAGTAATACGAATTCAATCGAATTTTGTTGTGTATTAGTTGTAGTATCATAGGTAGGTGCCATCAAGTTGTTAGATGGAAATCTTCCCTGAAAGGAAACCTCCAACAACCGAACCGTCCCCATTCGCAATTGACAATTAATGTTGCAAAGCACACCATCATCTTCAAAGTTTAAATAGCAAGGCGGAGTGACAATCGCGATTGTGTCGATCCCGCTTTGTTCCGTTCGAGCCGTCATTTTTCCGTCCTCTCTCAATTGATTTTTTTCCGCGGCGAGCGCCGAAGGAAGCCGGGCGCTCATTTAGCGGTATATTGTCCGTACGGTTGAACCTTATTGTTAGCGATCTCATCCATAAAATGCTGATTATTTGACCTTAGCTATTGATTGTTGGCACGATCCTCGTGAGCGGATCTCTCGCGCCGACTAAGGCCCAGCCTGGCCCAACGCCATGGTCGGACAATAGTGACCCGGCTCGCCTTACTGACGTAAACTTATTCAATGCAAATCGCAAGAGATCTCGGCCCTCATCTCACAAGTCACTCCTTCGACGGGCCACCGCTGCCCCCGCGCCCCATCCTCCGAGCCGTCATCTCGCAGTCACTCCTACGATATTTGGGGCGAGGAGGTTTCTTGAAGCATGAGAAAATAAGTCTATTTCCTCTATCGTTTTGACACTTCCTGGTTCTCAAACTCCTTACACTTTTGACACTTCTTACAATTCTTAAACTTCTTGCAGTTCTTACACTTCTTACACATTTTATTCTTCTTGCACTTCTTACCTAACTATGCACAGGGTAAAACCATGAAAAATACCACCATGAAATAGGGACAGAAATACTCTAGTGGCATCTGCCACAGAATCCTAATGATTTCTTGGTTCAGAACCCAAGGTCTAAATGTTATTTGTATAAATCAATCAACACTTGTCATTGTTGGCGTCAATTGAGTTCCGAATCCTAAATCAAGGCTAATCGAGTAGGGATTGCTGAGAGAAGACACACTCTCTTCAACGTCATTATGGAGCAGTATTTCATTCTTCCGTCAAAGATGAAAATTGCAGCCCACTTCGGCTGGAGGATTTAGGAGGGCCAAACGGTATGACCGAACGTCGTTATGGAATATCAACCCCAGATGACTCCTTCCTCAAGTGGATGTTAATTAAGGTGATAAGGTCGGTTGATTTATCTGGCCACTTGCCCACTCCTTGAGATAACGGCGATCGAAGCTGGAAGCTGAAGAGCTGGCGAGTGGAGCTTTTAAAAAATCGGCCAGGTCTAGACGGGCTGTATCGAATTTCGAGCACATTTCCCTGGCACAAGAAGGCCAGACGGACACCCCAAGGCGGGGGCGGGACGTATTGACAGATAGAAACCATCAGGCGGCTATTTCAGCCCTCCTCGACAGTCAGACGCATAACTGTAAACGTATGTTTAGTCTAGTTCATCCCCTAAATTTAGGGCGAGCGGCGAGTCGGGCTAGATGTTACGTCAGGCGTTTCAATTAGCAGGAAGGAAATTCTTTTTAATGTTCCGAGATGTCTCAAACACCATGCCGAAATCATTGAGTAAGTTGTCGGACATTTTTGTCCCGTTCTTTAGTCCTCTTTTGGTGGAGGGTTGTAAGGGGTGTATGGAAATGATTAAAAAATAGTAGTTTCACATAAAATTGTGATGGACAATCCCATTCACCTCGGTGAGTTTTGGGGAATCGGGGTCGGGGAATTATTGGCAATCAAAAGAATGAAATTGGCAAACGCACGGCGACTCCATCAAACGGATTGAGGCGAAATCCATAAAATTATTAATAGTGTGCGGTCGCCGGACCGCTCGGCCCAGCCAGTCCGACCATGGCCATTCTTCGCCATCGCGTTTGACTTATGACCCACGCCTAACTGCAACATTCCCGATGTGCCATACGTGTACCTTTGACATCGTTCGCGTCTCTCGGGCTCTTCGACAGCGACATGACAGTGTAATAACACGGCCACGCATTGTAATTGCGACTCTTTGCCGGCCGTCGAAGGCCGTCAGCGCTCAGGCTGGAAGTCGTGGAGTAACACAATGAATTAAAAGTTATCGGCGGGCCGACAATTATGCAAGAGAAACGCAGCTCTTGGAGGTTTTATTGTCCACCGGGTACAGTTAGCGTGCGAGGATGCTTTGGAGATGCGACGTGTGATGTGTGTCGGAGGTTACGCTCGGTTACGAGTCGAGGGTTAATTAATTTTCACTTAGCCGGGCTGAGTATTGACATTCGTGAAATGCCTGGCGGGAGGAGAGATTAAACCGCAAATCCTAATTTTAATCTACCACGTGTGTGAATCACCTACATGTTTCACACTCGTGGATAAATTTTGTTTTATTGTATACGTATTCGTATACGTACGACCACATACTAGGATACTGCATATATTTTTTGTCTATGGTTTAACGTATAACATATAAGAATGGGACAGTGCTCATCCGCATAGGGCCAGAAACATCAAACCTTCTGACGCTGAATCGCCCCCAACAAAAGCAACACTTTTGTGAAGAAGCGTCATTATAAACTGCTAGACAACTGCGCACTCAATAGAAACTCCGATAGGATCTAAATGCCATTATACCTACAAGGGTGGTATCGGGTATCTGGGATAACTGTAAAGCGTCCACCGTCCCAGATTACATCTCGTCAAAAAATGCAGGCCCTCGGTAAAAAAATCGCTCGCCTGACCCTAAGGACAAAGATGACCGGTCGGATTGGGCAGGTCCAGGTATTTTTTACCCCCAGTTTTTTCAACCCCCGGAGCCGTGGGATAGTTCCGAGTCGCCGGACAGGTAGGTGAATTAAATTTCGCACAAAGTCCAGTCGTTCTCCACAATGGGGGAATTATTATGTTTCACGGCTCTCAGAGAGGAGGTATAATGGAGAGAACGAGCGGCTTAAAAGCGGGCCGGGCAAAAAAGGCGCAATAATCTTGTCGCTTAAAAGCTAGTTAAGGCGGGACGTGGGGGAGTGCACGAGAGTTTTAGGTTAGTCGAGGAGCCGTTGTTCTACGTCCTTCCTGTTCTTTTGTTTTACCGCTATTCCCTATTTAGTTCCGCCGTTTGTCTCGGAGAGGTGCGGATGTGGCTCGAGCCGAATGGATAGAGTTTCTTTCCAGAGAAGCTCCTAGTCATGCGGGCTGGAGACAAGGGGAACTGACGATGGTCCCGAAGAATCCGCATCCACTTCCTGCGTTGTTAGGTTTGAAAAACGCCAGCGAGGAGGCGATGGCTCGCTTAAAAAATAAATAGACCGAACAGGGAGATGGAAACCAGGCGCGGGCTGCTCCAGCCTTTATGGGCACTGCCCGGCCAAATGTTAAGTCTGGCATCACAAACAACCCGTTTTTACGGCGCCTGGACATCCTGCGGGTGAGCGCTGGAAGATGGGAGGGAATGTCAACCATGTGTGGCCGAAATGACGCAAGGCTCCAGGAAATTAATCACGGAACCGCCGCGCCGCTGGTGGTAATCCCGCGAGATTATGAATGAAAAAGCGAGTAACGATCATTTCACGCCGCGGCTGCTCAGCTCCTTCCTCTCTCTTTCACCCGATCCTTCGCGCTTTATCGAAGGAGCATAATGGCCAATTAGAGATACGAGGCGCTTTATCGTGTCAAATGACAATTTAATTTTCCCCATCGTTAAATGATCCTCAACTGCTTAATCCTCCGGGCGATTTACCATCGAGGCGGGTCTTCGTCGCGATACAAACGAGCGGCGATCCTTCAGGAAGTGCTCGTCCACTCGTACACCTGATGGCTCACGTTTCCCATTCGAGCACTTGTTTGTATACATACAGGTAGGCTTCGATTTGTATAGGGCAGGAGTCTGACCGGATATGTGGGGTGGACCGCAACTCCGGACGTGAAAGGACCAGCGGTGGACATATCAAGTTCCCAGCGCTTTTGTGGTCCGTTTCAATGTGGAACCTGCCATCTACCAGCTACGATTCTGGAGATCCCAGCTAGTTTTCAAAGTTCACCAATTGTGACAGGGTCACATTGGTGCATCAGAATCCACCGATCAGGGATCGGAACACTAGTTACGATATGATCCCTCACTATCGACATACCCTCAAGTTGCAACAATGTCGCGTTAAACGAATTGAATAATCCCTCGATTCTGTGCACTTTCGTAAGATCTGTAATCGTGAATCTCCGTTACTATAAAGTAAGGGTTAAGGAATGCATTTACAAATTTTCGGTTACGGATCTTACGAGAATGTAGGTGCAGATTAGCCTTGTAAGTAGCAAGGCTAGTCGTGCACCTCCGCGGAAGCGACGCTACGCTACGCGACACGAAATTCGCCCGTAATGGTAATGCAATCTCGCGCATCAACAACGAGCGGAAGCGCTAGGCGTTGGTATCCATAGTCGATACCCTAAGCCTCGCCCCCACTGCTTCGAAAGGTCAAAGCGAATGCGGAAGTAGAATTCTGATGAAATAGAATACGACCACTGAGCAGCGTTCAGGAAAGGGAAGAATAGTACTTCGATATGTACCTACAGAATAAAAGAACTCCAATGCAGTAAGTGTCTACTAAATAATGGGCGAGGACGTGCACCAACGCTGGAAATTCCAGAAAACGAAGGAAGGATCGCCTCTAATTTATGAGCCGGAGACCTTCGGGGTGAATGTTTCCCGACTCCTAAAAATTCCCTCACCCGATAAGTCGGCAAATATTCGCCAAGGCGAAATTGCAGCCCCGACTTTATCGCGGCGAGAAGGCAAACATCGGCTAATCTGCCGGCCGTGGCGGCGTCCCCCGTATCATTTCCTCAAACAAAGAGATTTTTCGTCGCCGCTCGGCGATAAGATTAGCGCGAAAATCGCACGGAGAAGAGTCCGGGCGCCCCTCGGGGGACGCTCTCGGGCCCCACTCTTCGCGCTATCTAGGCCGGCCCGAGTGGACTGGAGTGTTTGCACAAACGGAAGATTTAATGCACGCATCTAGGATCCTCGTGCAACAATCGAGTCTCGTTAAATTCTAACATCCTCAGGTGGGATGACGTCAGTAGGAGCGGCTGGATTGCTGACCTTTCTGTGCCTCTAGCGGCCGTAAAGTGACGATGGCCACTGCACGGTGAAAAACGGGGATTTCGGCGCTGATTAATGAGTGGGATGAGCGAAATGCGGGATGGGCCCACGTGTCGGGGCTTATTGTTTGCGGAGAGTCGAAATTAATTCGCTCCTTTCTATGGAATTGTGTTCTCGGCGAGCACGTCCGTAAAGTTGAGATGGTCATAAATCTCCTGGCTGTTACCAACTAACCAACTATTATTAGCGCCGTTTAGTGTGTTAGTTCGCGAAGAGTGTTTGCTAACCGTTACTTGGGCTTTTCGGATCCCGCGATCCCATACTTGAACTTTCTGGAAGCTTTTTACGATTTTACCGTTCAACAGACTGAAATTTAATACCTATTCGAGCGTTGGAATTATTTGGTGAAAACTATGATCTATGATCTTTGCGATTTCCGGTGAGGGCCCAAGAGGTACTCGTTGGCGAAATAGACAACTATTCATGTACATGACAAATTTTTGGGTCCTTCGGGACGATCAGCGGTTCAAGTACTGACTGTACACCCCAAAACCGCTGACCCTTTGTTTGGCAACCGAGATAAAATATGATTAAACCAACGAGGGCAAAGTTCCAAAGTCCGAAAAAACACCAGTGTGGAACATCTCGTTGGAAAAAATCACACGGTCGCAAAGGGCCTGGCTAGCACTCTTCCCGCGAGGAGGGTCCCAGACGCTTTTTTCCCTTTCTCAAGGGGGTCAAAGGGGACAGCAGCCTCCTAGATGTGCATGTGAGTCTCGAGAGCCCAGCCTGGTAGCCAGATGTCCCGGTCCTTACCCTGACCGTTTTTTAAGCTTCCTTTTTTATGCGCGGTCTCCGGGGCCCCACCGGCTTTTTTTCCCCGAATGGCACCTTCTCCCTCACCCTCGAGGCGACCTCTAGGCCGTCTCTGTTCGCCCGGCCCGGGAAAAAGGGGGCAGATTTTTTTACCTTGAAAGGAACCCTACGCTAGGTTCCGTTCTGGGATTAATTTGGTACACAAAAACGATCGTTTTTCTTTCGTCGTGCCGCGCAGAGGCGCGGACAATGGAGGTGCTAGAGGTGGTTTGCGAGGGCCTTTGTGCTCGCGAATGTTGCTGGCCTAGGAGATCTAGGAGTAGAGCGCGGTCCAGGAGGCAGGCGGGGTCCGAGGGGCCTTAAAAAAGAGATCATTTTTACAAGGGAGAGTTCGTTTGGCCGGAATGAGGCACATGTGTGCGCGGTATCCGCTTTCTCGGTGGGAACCGCGGCTAAAAAACGGAGGATCTCTTTGTGCGTCTGGACCTGCACTCCTGGCCAATTTTATTCAGGACCGCTACTCCCCGAATCCAGCGCCAATACTCGATTGGCTGGGAAAATCTGAGTGTGGTCAGCTGCCGGATTCTGTTTGCTCCGCCAGATACAGTTTTGCTTACAGTTGGGGGAATCTTTTTGCCCGCGTTGTCGGTTGTCAAGTGGCCGATGCAGTTAGTTCAAAATTATACTGTGCAAATTCATTTTTAAAACTGCTTAATTGTTAGGTATTACGATTTCTAAAACGGGATGTAAATTACACAGGGCTTTGAGGATTTTCAATTTGTAGCTTTTCTTGTTCATCTTTTCTTCTTTCAGAAAACTTTGAGTAAAGTCTGTTCAATTTCATTAGATCTATTTTCTGTTTCGTCTAAATGTGCCATAACCCCTAAACAGTTATCGTATTAAACGTTTGTAGACGGAATTAGCACTGATAGGGTTAAAAAGTGACGCTGATTTACTCAGCCCCGCTCATTAAAATCCGTCCATGCGCCACGCCTCGCCCGCGTCCGTCCGAAATAATTAACCGAGTGCCCAAAAACGCCGATAATTGCCAACAAAGCCGCCGCAATCGGCGCGATCGCACGGAATCGCAGCAACGCCTTTGAGACAGGCCGCGGTCACTTCAACTTCCAGCCGCCCCCGGATTCCGAGCGACTGACCATCGTCGCAATTATCGCCCAAATTGTCCATCCAGGCTCGTTGTCGGGCCCCGAAGAGCCGCACGGAATCCCGCTTTGGGCCGTTTCTAAATTTCCAGTGATTCCCGAATCGAACAAAAGGATTCGCAATCACGGACTCGGAGAACCTGCGAGGAATGCGCGTCGAAAAAGGCGGAGAACTGCCGTCGTGGAGTCGGCTTTTTGATCGTGCTCGCACTCCTTGGAACTTCAGTTCACATCAATGAAAAGAAAAACAAACAAGAACCTAACTTGTAGGTGGAGCTTCAGTTTTAAGTAAAAATTTATATACCTAGGTGATTCTCATCTGTATTAAAAACTCTTCAAAATAGTTCTTTGGTTGAATGTCTAATAACGGTATACGCTATATCGAAAAACAATTTATAAATTAAAAATCAAAGGAGATGCTCAAATTGTTTTCCTCGCACTAGAGCGAAAGCGGCGACAACTCCCAGATCGAAACTTGATGGCGCGACCCTTTTTGGCCGCAGTTCCCCAACAGCGGTTGCCACGACTGCCCCCTAACGGGGCGTTAACGTTAATGGTAATTAATATTTCGACCGATACATTAAAGTGTCAATTTCAGTGGCTTGTTCGAGCCTCGTCGCTTAGCGCTCCCCAAGGATATGATTAACCTCAAGCTGTAATTATCCAACGCAACGTCTAAACTATCGGCCTATCGCGGGTCATTTCCGCGACTGCCGTTCACGAACGCGCGTCATTTTCTCAGGCGATACGGGGCGAGTTGCGGAGCGTCAGCATCGCACTTAAAATTTTACGCCTCACTAAATCATCGTCCGCGTGTCGGATCCGAGCATAATATTCGCGGGCCGGCGACAAAGTGACTTTCTCGTCGTAAATCTTAGCAGAGTGCTCGAGAGGCACCAATACGTCAACGAAACTGACCATTGTGTCGCCTACAAAAAGGCATTAATAATGCCATTGTGAGGAGGCCTGCGGAGGTGTGAACGGTGCTCTGCGCTCACCAAGCCCTCCGACGTACAACTCCACCGTATAATTACCGGACCGGAGAGCAATAGCGCTCGAGAGGCTCCGATGAATATGTGATAGATTTAATGGGCGGAGGTTGGACCCGGCATGCAGATTTGAGCGCATTCTTCTGGAGAGAGAGAGTGCTGCGGCGCTTTTTTTCCGCAATGCTGACCCACCTCCGTCGAAACTCCAGACCGATATTGGTGGAGGCGCGGCTTCCACTCCATTCAAATTTATCCACATGATGAACTTATGTTTATCTTTTGGTCTGAGGAGCGCATCCCTAAAACTTGGCCAAACCTGTCATGAACACCCTGTATTTAGTATTTGAGACTTAAAGGTTGGACATACCTTCAACTAGTTATTTCCAAGTGAATTTCTTGGAAAAGAGGAAAGGGCTCCTATAAAGGCACCATAAATGATCGCAAGTAGAGTCTAGGTGCTTGATTTGAAGGCAAATTACCTCCTCAACGTCCTGATGACTAGAGAGCGTGAATGGATTGTACGGTATCCCCCGGCGGGAATGTCCCCAAGGAGATTTGGATCTCCAGAGCTCCTGGACACTTCCTGGACCTCAACCGAGCGGAAAAAGCGCGAAGAGACGCATCGTGAACGCAATAAACCCACCGAACATCAAACGTTCTAATTACCCGGTGTATTGTTCCTCTCGGCGAGGAAGACCGTGTCCATTGTCAGAGGGCTACTCCGTGTGAGAATTACGGTAGACCCGAGGCGAACCGTTTCCTGCCTCTAATTATGAGACCGTCGATTGTTTTATGACCGGGCTGTGTGTGCCAAGGAGTCCGCGGCCTTTCATGATCCCGATGAATTCATATGAGCGAGAGCGTGAAACGCCGCATCTGATCCAAATTCCAATTAGGCGTTGAATCGGGGGAAACGGCAGAAAAGTTGTTCCCATAAAAAAAACGAAAAGTGTACCTACATTTTTCCGTGAGTGGGAGCAAGGTTGGATTGTATGACGGACTGCAGGGCACTGTAGTGCTTGCATTGTGGGGTAATGCAAGCACTGTAGTGCCCTGCAATCCGTCATGCAACCCAAACTTGCTCCCACTCTCTTGTACCATCGAACGGGACGACCAAGTTCGCAGTTCAATTGGATCGAGCCCTTAATTTTGTTAATAACATGGCACATAGCACAATCATAGCTACAATCAACGCAAAAAAAACTAACCGATTTGGCATGAAAAACTGAAATCGTTATGATTATTATCGCACTCAACGTTTAAAGTGTTATCTCTTGGGGAACAACTGTCACCCCAAAATTACCACCCGCCTGGAAGTACCATAATACAACTGATTGACGAAAAAAGCCCGAGCAACCCTAGCAGCAACCACCGGCACCGGTGCACGGTGGTTGCTACCCCCGCTCGGTAATAATTGACAGGAAAAAATGTAACCAGACACGATCGACAGCTTCGGGGCTGCCAACGAAGCTGCCACTAAACGAGGCCGGTATTTACACAAGCCGAACTGTCCCCCCACGGTTTTTTTCTCTCGTACGTGACCTTTTTTCACCCTAAACCCTTTAGTGCCCGCATGCTCACCTCCATAAAAAGCGAGCCGTAGAGTGGCCAGGTGCTCAGAAAAAAACCTTTTTTGTATGCGGGACATTTTGGAATGATTTATTTTTTATGCGAGCGGAACTGGCTGCTTCCCTTTTTGGCATGTGCTTTATTACGGGCTTCGCTCCTCACGAAAAAATCCTCTGTGGGTTAGCTGCTGACATTCGATCCCTAGAAATTAATGGGCTTAATTATTCCCGTTTTTATTTATCCTGCGTCGGGAACAAAAGGGGTTGTTATTGAATCGGTGCCGTTTTTAACTCCCTTTCTCCGCCTAACACGTTCGGTGTTGCATTTTTGATTTCATGTTGTACTAACCGTTACATTAGAATTTCAACTTGCTGATTCGAACAGATTAGTTCACATTGATTTTACATTTAAATCTGCATTTACATTAGATTTTACTTTGTTATACAGATTTAAGGAGTTATAGTGCTGTTAGAGAATAGGCTCAACCTGTGCAGCTAATACACACTCCGCTCTCCTTGGGTGGCTATTCACCTATTTCCTTATTTATCGCCCTAAGCCCTCGCAAAAATCGCCCCTGTTCGCTTTGATTTACGTGACTTTCGGCCCAAAGCTCCACTTACGCTATTTATGCCAGCTTTTGTGGTCTAAAGCGCGATGCGCCCGGCAAGAGCTGCATAATTGCAGCTCTGCTGGGGAGTTACAGTTTGGCGGTTGACTAGAGCCAGATTCTTGGGCTGTTGCGGTCGCGGCGCGAAGCTGCGTTTCCGCTTCGTATGATTTATACTAAATGGTTGTTGGCTTGTGTCATCCTCCGCGGCTCCATGGGTGGTTATTTTCAGGCTGGCTCCGCTCAACATGTCGATGTTTTCTTTATGGTCGTCCGCTAAGAGGTGCCATTTTTTAAGTGTCCGCTCTACCCTGGATTTATCTACTCGGCAACGGCGGCATTTTCCCCTTCCGAGCATCGCGTCGCGTCGGAGTGGCCCATTACGTAATGAGGAGAGTGAAAATAATTATTGCAAGAAGTCGGTCGGAAGTCTCTCGGGCGACTCAGTTCGTGGATCACGCGTGATGTACAATCCCATCACGTGTTGACATGTCACGATGTGAACCCGGGAACTTCTTCTTTTCGTTCTTCGCGGGCCCTCGCCATCCGGCGTTGTCGCCGCTGACATCAAACATGGGTCCCATGGCATAAACATGCATCTAACCCACATAGGTAAAGGTCAGTCCGGCAAAAATGGCTGGTAGTTCAAATTACACGGCGGCAGGAGCACCTCGGCGCAGCACAATGGAAATTGTCTTCCAGTCGAGCCGTGGAACCGGAGGCGATTAGAGATGAATTCCTCCATAAGATCACTCTTCCTGTCTGCGTTTCACTTTCATTTGTGGTCAGAGTCCTTTTATGTAAATGGTCAGAAGTTTTTCATCGTGCGGACGTGAGCCGGCAAGCGCTGGAGGGATGAAGGGTTTTTGTCCCGCTGGATGCGAGGGCCGACTGAATCCATTTGTTCGATTGCTATTGATGGTGACCACAGCAAGAAAATATTGTACGTTGTGAGACAGGGCAGCACGTTATCAGCTTTAAAACGGATTAAAAATTTGGTTGTGGGAAAATCACCATCTTGGCCCGCTATGAAAAACTTGGCTTAAGGGGTGTAAGATATTCCAACACACTACCCCTACCATCCTACTGTTGCCTAAGCTCCATTACCTGTACCCTTAAGTACAAAGTTATAAAAGACTGTATTGCATTTGTTTCAATTGAGTTAGTGTACTCAACTTTGCCGTCATCACTGCAAGATTCACGGACACGAATTCTTCTGGATTGAATTCGCGAACGAGCGAGCGGCCTCTAACGGAATCCCGCCGATGACACAACTCCCTCGCGCTCATTCCGTGTCATTTCCGCGAGTGAACGGGCCCGGAGATGTTCCCATGGCTCCGGGGTATCAGGCAGTCATCTCGGACATGCCTGCACGTGGCTCTTCCTCTTATCCGGACGGCCATCTCCAAAGCACCGGCCGGAGTACAAGCCAAAGCCGCTTCCGAGAGAGCCCCGTCTCGCGGACCCTAAAGGTGCATACACGTACGCCTTCGTGGGTGTGGGTTATGGCCAGACGAATTTCGTGTTTTCTTGTTACCAAGTGTATGGAAGTACAGATGGTAGCGGAGATTCGGGTAGGACAGTAGCCCGCAGAGGTTATCTCCTATCTTGGAGATCGCTTTCCAAATTAGAGTGGACGGCCGGGCCGGGAGGACGGTTATATCATGGGTTTTACCATGCTCATGGGCTTAATGTTACCAGCAGTGCATCTCATTGAAGAGTACCGAATGAAATTCCTTCAATGTGAAGCTTTTGTACCTCCATTTCTATGAGCCTTTTCTCTAAAGATCATTTCTCTGTTACAGGTTCATGGATTCGTTTAATGGTTCAATACTCAGCTTTGCTGTGCTGTGGCTGTGCTATGGAGTCTTCTGTGGGCTGCTATCGCCTCATCAGTGCTTCTCCACGCGGACCCTAAAGGTACATACATGTCCCCTTAGTGGGTGTGGGTTGTTGCCAGACGAATTGACTGTTTTCTTGTTACCAAGTGTATGGAAACACAAATGGTAGAGCAGATTTAGGTAGGATCAAAGTGGAGTCACGACAGTCACCAACCGATATTTCGCAGACTGAGCTTTCTTACGTAAATGACTGAATAGCGTCAACTTTCGCACGTGTATTTAAAGTAATTCTGCATCGTGGAACTTTTGATTTCGCATACTTTCGTAGCTATATTCGCGGTGTTAAGAATTTGAAGCCTCCGCACACCCATAAACCATCAAACACGTACGTTGCCTTCTCGGTAGGGTTCCATTGCTGTTAGTGTCATCGGGATATTTTTCCCAGGTCTGATTTCCCTCCGAATGCGATCCTTCCTCGCTATAGGCTTCGATGTTTGTGCTGGCCCAAACTTGGCACCCCATTCGGCGTTTCAATGTCAAGAAGCTCCAGAAGAGCGGAGGCTGGCGCCCGACGAGTGCACTTTCCCTTGAAGTCGGTCCATAACACTGACCAGACGCGGGCTATTTTTACCCTTACCGCACTGTCGGCCGGGGGAAAGAAAAAAGGGACCGCGACCCGTCGACTAAAGTCATTGACCATATCAACGGGACAGAGAGCAGCCGCTGGCCGTGGGCCTTATTTTTGGCCGGGCCGTTGGGGTGGCATCCGTTGGCGGTCGCAATTAAAGCATGAATTATGGCGTCGATCCACCGTCAAGTCCGTCCAGGTTTATAAATAAAGTGACGTCCCGAAGCTATCTCACGTTGATGGTGGATTTGCGATTTTACGAAGTTCGTCGAGGACGTGGACGAATTAATGAAAACTTGAATGAGAATATGAAAATGTCCACTTCGAAATTTCTAAGGGGTTGAATACTTACATAAGTTTTGCACGTGACTTATATATGGCGAACCACCCCACATATAACATTCTTTATTGATTTATTATTGCCTTGTTCCAACAACAGTCAGGGATTAGTTTCCAACGTCAGGATTGTGCGCAGTGTCCATTTCGGGGCGTGTTTCAAATATTTTATTATTAATGGGGAAAACAACACTAAAGATGTTATCGACTTCGAAATTAATTGAGTATTAAGAAAAATCAGCAACGAAATTAATTCCAAGATACGATCCCCATGATTCGGGATCTCCAATAGCATCCCGGTTGAGATTTGAATGGGGCAGACGAACGGAAGGTTTCACCCCAAAACCGGCGAGATTAAGTACCTACCCCTGGAGAGAAGCCCTGTTATCTGGGGAGTTTAATTGAAAACAAGGCTCGTGCTGTCGTTCGATACGATCTCGATTAAATTGCGCCGTGTTGTGGCACGGCAAAGCGCGCGGCGTGCATTTAAAAAGGGCCGTGGCAAAGAAGCCCAGCTCTCTCTCCGCAAGCCCTGCAGCCCGCGAGTTCAGTGGCGTGACATCGCGATAGGGGCGAGACATGCGGGTAGCCCGGTCAGCTCTTTTATCCTCGCATTGTTGGCGTGCGGATAACCGCAGGTCACCTGCTTTCTCATGCGAAAAATTCCGATATCGGAGGGAGCTCCCCACTTTTGAACTGACAATTAATTGCGACCTACTCGTTGGTACCAATTGGAATTGGAGGTCATTCAAAAAAATTTCCCTGCTAGGTGAATTTGCGTCAGTTGTGGATTTTCAAGACAACCCTTATTTTTCGAAGGAATATTGATATCGAATTAGCCTTCGAAAAATAATTGAGCATTCCTTAGGGCGCTAATGTGTAGATTCTTGGTGTAGGTTCTTTGAGCAAGAAAATTTTCAAGAGGCTAATTCTTCAACGGAAAGGAATTGAAGTAACCACAGTCCTGGCGCGGAAATTGCGCAATTCTCCACTCTGTCTCCCAACAGAGTCTAGCGGAACACCTCTGAGGAAAAAATCCTGTCACAGTTTCGCGTCCATTGTCTCCGACGCGTAAGATTGCCTCGAATTATCGCGATTAATTATCCAAACTGAGCGTTAGGAAACGCGTGGGGCAATAAAACCCTCAAAAAGCCCGAAAGCGCTCCTCACGGTAGCCGGTTGCCCAATTTGTCGGCCGTTGCGAATCGAATGGAAAAATACCGCACGCCGGTGTAAAATGTCGAGCCTTATCAGAAAGCTAGGAGTACCTAACGGTCGCGGCGTTTTGTTAACAGCTTTATCGCGCTTACATTATTCATCTGACCATGGCGAGTTCAGCCGTATAGCTACTGTGGTTAATTAGAGGACGGGCACCGGAGTCACGTACATCGGATATAGCATCTAAAAGGTTTATTTTATAATTACAATTTATTGGCGCGCGGTATCTTAACCGGCGCTTTCCAAACCCTGAGATCCCCGTCCCAAGCGGGAGCTTATCCGAGCTCGATGGCGGGTTGAGCCTGAATAACGAGTGCAGGATGTTGGCCCGATCGCTGGTCTATAATTTTTGAATTGCCACTGAATTTTGTGACGTCGCGGGCAATTTTAATAACGAAGACCGCTGCGGGAGCGCGTGGAATGGGCGGGCATAACTCGAATCGCGGAATTCCCCTGGCCCTCAGGTCTGATGCCTTCCAACTGCTCGAGGGGAAAACAATCGATAAGGAAAACCCCAATTATAATAATCGTGACTCTGAATACAAACGAGTGTTTTCCCTACAACGCCGGCGAGTACGGAAAATGGTGGGCAGTGGATTAATTAATCAATATATCCGCGTATCGATGCGCATGCCAATCAGGTTGGCCATGGTGGTACATTCCTAGGAGGTCCGGTAAGAGTGGTCTTTGGTGAAGCGAAGGGTGGGAGGAGGAGGAGCCCTGCCCTTCGGATCAAATGAGCAGGATGGCCAATTCGTTTGTTTTCTGCGGATTGATCGTTACAAATTTTCATCCCCCTGTGTGCTACAATGCTCAATATACAAAATTGTTGTGGTCACTGTGCCACTCATGGAGTTATCTTAGCTCCATGGTGCCACTGGTCGCCCTATGACAATTCCTAATTGCCATAGATTTAATTTTTGCGGTCAGATATACCAACTGGTAGCGGGTAATTCAACTATAAAAAGGAATATAAAAATGCATGAAAAGAAAACTAGAAGATAGTCCTAATTTGCTATCCGAACATAAAACGGGGATTCCCCGCGACGACGGTCCTAAATTGCTGCTCGAACTCTTTTGCGCGCTCATAATAAACTCTAGGTGGCCGCTTTCTCGCACACACAATGGACAGGAAAGAATTGAATTGGCGCTGTCGCGGCCTCTGAGCTCCAGAGGTGAATTGCTCCTCCGAGTCTGGAGAATTCGAAGGATAAGTGACGCTAGCTGGCGGCTAGGATGGTTCGCACATCACTCCTGCTGGCGGCGACCCAGCCGTTAGTAGAAAGTTATACGGCGGATCGGGTCGAGGCGGCGAGTAATTATATTGCCGTTTGGAGCAGATATCGGAATCATGAATACAGGCGGTCGTGAGAGACCGTCGGGCGAAAGTATCGACAGGTATAAATAGCGCCTGGATTGACTTCGGCTTAGGGAAAATGGGATGAGACTGAGTTACGGTCCCTTTGGCGGTGCCTTCCCGTGCTTTACACTTGTGTGGTCATGCAAATAGGCCCCTACTCACGTACACTTTTATCCGCGGCGGGCTTGCTCTAGGGGAGGATGGGCCTACGTTAGTGGGAGGAATCCCAGGGTTCGGCGGTTAGGCGCGCATGTGGCGATTTATCTCAATAAAAACTACAAGTATTTTGGGAGTCCCTCTGGAGCCATGCAAATAGGCCCATACACCCGCACGGGTTCGCTCGAGGGGAGTAGGGGCCTAGGAGACTGACTGCAGTTCCACATACCACAACCTTCGAACGTTCCAAAACCAAATGCTTTCGTGCCAGTCACAATCACAACTGCCACCGCAGTTCCTTCAAACCCAGCTGACCGATTTTTTTCCGAAACGACTTTGTAGCTGGCCCGTTTAATCTAGGTGCCGTGTCAATGATAAACGTCGCCTGGATTAGAGATGGCCGAGCCCAGATAAGTCCCGTACAGTCGTCGGACACCCGCGGAGGACCTGGTCAACGATTGTGATCTGGACTGGTCTTATGGTAAAATCTGGTGCTAAGCAACTTTTCAATTCGAGCCAAGTTCTGAGTAAGCATAATCGCGGGTCGTTAGGCATTCTAAGGTGCGGACAAGCTCCCTCCCCCCGCGCCGCCCGCCACAAGGAGGGCTTTGTTCTTCGCATCCTAATCCTCCGGGAACACCCACTCGAATATCTTCATATTTCGCGTTCGAGTGCTAGCCTCAGCTTGAAACATGAAGCAATTCCTCCTAAGGTTGAACTTTTGGCAAGCCAAATGGTCTCCTCCCTCGGCTGTTTAGGGCCAAATTGACCCATGCCACCGTGGAATACCTAAATCTCCGAAATATGAGCGATGGACTGCTTTGTCCGAGCCGGGTGTAAATTGAACCATTTATAAAATCCCTAAGTGACACACAAATATGTGCGATGCAAGCGAACGCAACGGTGAAAAGATTCGGCAACTCATCGGCATGTGCCCTGTTTTCGTGTCGCGGTGGCCTGTGAGGGTGCAGGGCCGGGTCTGACAAAAATTGGTCAACCCTTGATGCTGTGGTACTCCCACGTAACTGCATGTTTGTGTCCGACAGCATTGCCTGCGCAATTCGTCCATAGAATGTGATACGAGTTGATTCTGAAAGCCATGGGTCGCCGGTGGTAAAGTAATTGCCACACGTCCAACTCGGTAGGCTCACGTTCAAGCCGTCTCCCATTAAGTTAAATAACCACATCAAAGCCCGAAAGCAGCCCGGAGCTTGGCAGAAACAGGTTCGCGTAATCCCCGACTCCCATTACTTTATTATTATAATAATTCAATAATAACTTCCGACAATCTCGAAATCTGTTTATTAAAGTGACAAATGCGGCCGCCGCTATCAGATTTTCAAGTTGGCAGCTCATTGGAGGAGGCGGCCCGCGTAAAAAAGGACTTGCACGAGCTGAACGGCACAATTTGTTCGGGTGGACGCAATAAATTTCGTACGTGCGCCCGTATGAAACTGGTTCCCGTGCGAGTGAATAATAAACAGTTTACTGTCGCTGCCCGAACGATAAATAACGCTCGAGAGGTCCCACCCACCCGCTATATAACTTTGTTCTTTTTTAATTGCCGTGTCTGCCTTAAAACGGTGCGAGATTTTCCGTGCCTGCCTTAATTCGCGTGATTTTTACTTTAATTTCGTGCAAAAAACTACAACAGTCAAAACTTAACCACCACACACCACCCACACCAATCGCCACCCAAACCAACACCCATCACCCACCCCAACCACCAACCACCATCCATCACCCACCCCAACCACCACCCATCACCTACCCTCCACATTATGAATTCTTATCTATCATATCTTGACAACGGTACCGCTAATCATTTGGGGGTTTTGGCGTATTATTATAATTGTTTATTATTATGATATACTGGTTTTTGTTGAATATCTTAAATGTAGTATTGGCGCCATAAACTAAAACGTTGTTTTAAGACGACCTCTCTCGATACGCAATGTTAACAGAGGTTCTATATTTCAAAGCGGAAAATTGGCGACAAAATCAATATGAAAGTGAAGCTCTCTGTCAACAGCAGTCGAAGACTGATTTGGAGGGTGAGGAGTTTGCGCAGTTATGACAAACAAGCCCGCGCGCAATCCTGACCACGGAAACTAGTACGCGACCAATGTTGAAACAAAGCGGTGGAAATTAGGAACTCAAAGATGAGTGTGGTTAATGCACCCACGCGAGATCCTCGCGAAGACCAAAACAGTATCGAACAAGTTCAGTGGGTTGCCCTCGCTACCCAAGGGTTCCGTTACCCGTTACCCGAGCGGATTAATGGGCACACCACGGGCAGTGCGCCACGACTCGGGACAATCGGGCGGCGTTTTTTCCACTCTTCAGCGCCAGCGGGGTCACACGGCGCACTGTGAGAACCTAAAAGCCGGGTTTCACTTTTAGCAACATCCTTGAAACAATAAACTGTCACGCTGGATGCAGCGGCCGATTGCGAATGAAGGGGCACGGCGCGCACCTCCGCCGGCGAAGAAAGAAACCGAGCACAATCGATCAGCTTATCCGCCGCATCGAATCGCCGTTTTTTCCCTTTTCGGCGGAAGAGGGACGCGTAGAAAAAACGATGGACGGATGTGTGTCCCAACGCGATTAGGGCCCTGTGCGAATTAGTGACGCCCGCAGAAAGTTGCACAGTCACAGGGCGACATTGTTCGGCCCTTCGGACCTGGCCGGTCGGACCTTGTTTACCGCCTTGCCAAAGTTGGCTGTCAGATTTGGTGACGGCCCGTGTGCGTTTGTGCAACACAACAACGCTTTATGCGCGGGGATCATCCATCAAATTGGGGTTTGCTGACCATATTTCCAGGGTAGGACTTCAAGTTTGCGCAGTTTCATCACTGGATTCTGGCTCATAGATTCTGTTCATCTCGTAAGATTTGTAACGGTAAATCTGTAACCGATCTGTAACTTCATTACTATGGTATGGTAAGGGATAGGGAATAGATTTACGGATTTACGGTTACATATCTTACGAGAATTGACAGAATCGACCCATGAGGGACTAACGGGTCGATTCTGTGCACTCTCGTAAGATCTGCGAAAGTAAATCTGTAACTTCGTAACTATAGAATAGTACGGTAATGAATAGGGAATGGATTTACGGTTACAGATCTACGAGAATATACAGAATAAAATTGCGGTTTAAATAATTACTTAGTGAAAAAATTAGTGTCCCTATCTACAGCACCTATGCTGCAGTTTGTGCGCCCAACACGAGCAGATTATGAAGAATTACAATCCTAATTACCCCAACCCCTTCACCTCGACTGCACAGAGAGGATTTTAGTTGGGCAAATGCGCCGCTGCATCCTCATATCGAAAAAAGAGGATTAATTAGGCGTAGTGCGGCTGGAGCTCGGGGCCAGTTTGACCCATGGCCAGAGGGGAGACCAACTGACGAACAACCATCTCGTTAACGGATCCGCCGAACGTACGGTTGCATTGCATGGGTGTATAATCGGTGTATCCGCTTGCAGGCACCGGATCTTCATTAATTAATGCTCCGGCTAGCCGGAGCTGTTTGCCCCGCTAGGCCGTGCCGACATTGCGGTGAGAAAGTTCCCGGGCCATTCGGACGGCCACAATGGGCGTCCTTTGTGGATCGTAAAGCAACGAGTTGAATTTCGCGCTCATTACAAGTTGGCACCCCTGACTGAAATTTCTGTGCTCAGAGTATTATTTTCAAGTGCAGAAACCTGCAGCGTGCGCGTTACCTTAGGGTAACTCTAATATTTGAAGGGTTAATGGGACGAAGGCGAAGGACGGCTCTTTCCCTCGGTGCACTCGGCGCCCATTTGCGACCTGCCCCACGTAAAATTTTATGACAAAACATTTGCATTACTGGACGAAGGTTCAAAAGGATTAGGAGCACTCACGTGTTCCCATGCTCCTCTTATATTTTCCCCAAGATTTTTCTGGTCCCGTGCCCATGGCATGTGACAATTCGAGACGAGTCGCACCGTAGATGCAGGAAATCCCGACGAGGGAGTGCAACAGGAGCAAAACCAATCCCAGAACAGTTAGGAGCAGCGCAAGCAACAAACCCGAGTTGCATCTCCGCTTTTGTTGCTCGGACGCCATTTAAACTGGTCACGAGTCGGCGAATTTTTGCCCCGCGAGGTGCATCCTTTCCGAAACAAAACCGTCGGGCAGATTATAGGCGAAGGTCAGGTATGTCCATCAGCGTTGATTGGGAATCGGTAACGTGAGACATTTCACGATGCGGCCATCGATATATCCGATGGTAATCTTCGGCGGGCAGGACTGTACTCTGCGCGTTTCACCTTTAGAAGCAACGTGCCCACCTGCAGCACATAAAGCACGGAGGTTGCTTTCTAAGGCTTGTCGCACACGGGACGGTTCGGCCTCCGCTTAGGCTCGGCTTGACTCGGCACGGTGTAGCAACGACACGAGCCGAGCTGGCCTGAGCATATGCCGAACCGCCTCGTGTGCGACAAGCCCAACTCGGAGCGGTCTTCCTGCCGCGGACGGGGACGAACCACTCAAACTACTCCGAAGTGGGAATTTCAATTAAGGAGCCCGCGGGAACAGATAGCGTAAATAATGCCCTTAGCCCTTACCTCGGCTGCGAAAAGTTCGCACACTTTGGGTCGGCCGGGCCTGGAGATTCCAATCTTTGACCAGCTAGTCTCTTTCAAGCAAGAGGTAATCTAATCGGCGAAGCGAGGGCGAATTTCTAATTCCTCGGCAAGTTTCGCACAAAGGCCACGGCAATCCTCTTCATCCTTATCGTGTGTTGTTGGAAAACTATACTGCGGAGTTCCAAACGAAATTAAGGACTCCGTCCCCAGACCGCACCGCGCCCATCCACCAAACGAACTTAACATTGAGTCATCCTCGGTGGGCGAACGTTATTGTTTCCTGGCCGGTGGATGCGGCAATTCGTCCAGTCTTCGCCATTTACATTTAAATGAATTTCAGCCAGACCGGCCTAGGTAGGATGGGTCGCGCGTTTATTAATCGCGTTAATTAAACAAAGCGCCCGGAAAAATGACGGTGGGAAAGGCCGATTTATGTGGACTGGCGTTCCGCGCATGATCTAATAAATCTGCACAATTACATTGCGGCTATCTGTGACTGGCCTGTTGCAACATACGAGCTCCTAAATGGATTGCTCTCTCCTGCATGGATCCCCTTCGTTCGCCCACAGAGTTTCGCAGACCACCGAAGCCTCCCCGTGCCATCGTCCGCTCCATGAGCAATCTACCTCACCGTAGGTCTGTGGAGCGAACTGGTCGTGTGTGGAAATTGCGCCTTCATTCGTGGGGACGCCGAGCGCTAGATAAACTTTATTTATGGGATTTTTACCGTGCGAAGTATTTATCAATGGCTGCTCTCCGCGATCAAACGAGGTTTCGCCATAAATTACGCGCGGGACTCGCAATTACCCATTAAAACCGGCGGAGGTAATGGGCTTTACAACTTAATTCTCAGGTCAGTTCGCAGCCGAAACAAATAACTTCTTCCTTTAACATTTAACAAAATTTCCTTTACTGTTGCTTACACTAAGTTTTCTGCATTGGGTTACCTTTTCGTTTACAACGGTAATTTTCGCATCTGCTTTTTAATTGGTAGCACTACATTGTTCCAAGAGGTCAAGTAATAGGACCAAACTCGGAAAGAAGAACGAAGTAATCAATTTTTTCCACACTTTCTTTCCAAATTTAATTTCTCGTACATAACTCCTAATTGCAATGGAGAGTCTTCGTATCCCCATTGGACGTTCCTCGGCACAATCGAGTTTTCGCATCCCCATAAGAAATTCCAAACTGACAACACATCTAAGAGAACGCTAAGTGGCACAAAGGTCTGACCCTTGGCCTGTCACATCCTCAAATCAGATAACGCGCTCCCTTTTGAACAGAACAGCCTCACGTTGCGACTTAAAACATTTTCCCGCTCCCCCTCACGGACACGCAAAACTTTACGACGTCAAATCGGTATAATTGTTGAATCCGAGACGGGGGTGCAGAAAGGCTCCGATCGGATCGGATTCCCTCAACGGGGCTGCAGAAAAGTGAGATATAATCGCCTCGCGGGTTGGGGGGTGCGCATTAAAAACGCTCTCTTTCAAATGGTGTGCGGGTCCGAGTGGTAATTCCATTATTCCGGTCGCGTCCGGATTAGATTGCAGCGGCTCCAGTTTAAAACTGCATTGTGATGCATACCTGAGAGGAGAGTTCCGATCGTGGGAGGCCATGAAAGGGTGGGTGGACAATGGTTCCTCGGGCTTGTGTGACCTGAATTGCACTGGAACTTTTTTGTGGAGGAATCCCTCTAGAAAATTTCGGCGAGAGGGGATGGTCGTCCTTCGGACGTGCCAATACTTCAATAGGTACTATAGTCATGAGCAATGTCTTAACCCTACGTCCCTACATCCTGTGTACCAATATGGTGATTTTCCAAAGGTGTACCAATCCAGGGTTACGTACAACATTTTTGTGCAGTACTCCTGTTAGTAAGTACAATTAAGTATAATAAATAATTATTGCACACAATCATTTTCAAACAGAATGGATTCGGATCCAAGAAGGAATTTCCAAAGCCCTCCCTCCCCCAAATGGCCGGCTCTGAAGGCATTCATTTTACCCTCGCCATAAAAAATCCCTAATCCCACAGCTCGAACCCAGGCTAAACAAGCCCAATCTCCATAGAAAATGGCAAAATGCTCATTGTCCAGGTACTTCGGGCCTTTGTGGCTCGAATTGCGATCTCTTTTATGAATCTCAATCGTCCATAAAGTCGATGCGTGTGTACCCAGGTGTGTGGGATCCGACGCGGCGTGACCGCAAGACACACGCACTGGATTACGTGCACAACTTCCTCGTCCGAAGGTCGACCGTGGATTTTTCGCCATTCCTCAGCACGACAGGCACTTCGCCATGGATATGTGGCGTACACGGTCATGGATATAATATTAGAGGAGTGATGTAACTGGATGTAGCAATGGATTTATACGGATATATGTGCCACGACTACCCCCAGGATTGGTTCACGCGCGAACCCAATGGCGTTCCCTCCAGGAAAACGGCGGACCCATTTTTTAAACAAACTCCATCTCCAAGCTCAAGAGGGTGTTTGTTCCTCGAGTGTTTACCAACAAATTTCCGCTCCCATGGTCCTCTCTAAATAGCCGCATCAGGTGGGCCCCGGGATGCGAGGACCGTTGCCCACGGAAAGCCCTCACCCCGCGTTTTATGGACGCTTTGCGATAGGAAACCGGTGTATTTGGAAATTATAAAACCCAACGTGCGCCCGATAAGATAACAAAAACGGCGAGCCTCAAAAGGCCGCGGCCTGTCCGAGACAGACACGGGTTGATAATCGTCGGAAAGGCAAACAAGCGCCCTGATAACAATGGGTCACCTACATTGCGGGGCCCGATAAAGGCCCACATGTGTTAGTTTCGCAGGTTGGGCCCGGTATTTTTCTGAAATCATTTTTCCGTGGGGTTCAGAGTTATTAAGATTCGAATCGAATGATCATGGAAGGACATGTAAAAACCAAATTTAATCTTAAATTTGAGCTAGCGACCGTTATTTGTCATGATTCGAGAGAAAATCCAGATCATGGATAGTTAACATATTAGTTAACATAGTTAAAATTTAAAGCCTTTAGGACTGATTTAGTCTATGAAACGAGATGTAAACAGATAAATTTCTCTTTACGATTCTAAATATTGTTAATGATAGAACCTCATGTTACTCGATTCGACATTTCATTTCTTTCCGATAGTTAGCGATCGCCCCTGAAGCCTATAATCAGAACTGCAAACTATACACATACATACACAGAATCATTTTGCGTAGTTCTATGTAATGGAAAAATTAGATTACTCCCCAGTCTTTTGGGGTCGTCCCCCGCAGCCAGTAATTATTCCGTCCGTCCGTTACGTACGTTCGCAGTCCGAAAACTAATAAAGAAACCGAACAATGGGAATAGGGAACCGATAAATCATAAACGCTCGGTCTCCGAGCCCTGCTGAAAATCAATATCAATATCGTGCACTGTGACATATACGTACGTGAGAACAAGGCTCGGCTTCGTCATATTCAATGGGTCGTAGGGATTTACCTACTCTCTTCCATCGTAGGTTGAGAGTGCATTGTCGCAACTATATAACAAAACCTGATGTATTACCCACAACAAATTTAGAAATTGACATTTTTTATATATGAACTTTTCATCTTGATATCGCTCGCTATATACCTAAGTGATTCGTGGAAAAAATGTTTCAATTAATAAACCCTTTGAAATAGACTGAGGTGGACGAAGTATATTAGGACGAACGTACACACCCAGAAACCCAGGATAAAAGGATGCTCATGGGATAGGATGGTCATAGGGCTAACTGGTGGACTTGGGGCGAAGGCTAGTCCCAGGGTAAACGGACGTTCACACAGCAAACGGACTGTCACATAAACGTAAGAGTACAACGTGCAATCACCGATCGAACAAAGTGCAGGCTCACCAGGGGAGTGTGGCATTAAAACGGACAAAAAGGGGACACGCGACCCATTTTTGCAGGCGCGGGGGAGGGGAATGGCTATTGACCTAATGTAATTCGGCGTAATGCAGTGTCCACTGTGTAGGTCCTGCAGGAGGAACAGCTGGAGGGTCCGGGCGCAGGGATGCACATCCCTTTCTGGAGCGACCTAACGCGAAGAGAGATTATCGGGATTGGGGCGTTTTGGCCACCCCTAGGGCAAATAATCGCCGAATATATTCATACGGCGAAAAAAGCACGATTGTCATATGCAAAAGGCAGCGGACCATCTGTTCGGTCGGCGCTAATAAATTCGGAATAATTGATTCGGGACGTTGACGTTGTTTCGACCGCTGTTTTGCATTGTTTGCTGGGTAGTGGGCCCCCTACGCAATATGTTGAGTCTAGATGGACCGATTGACCGGATCAAACGCTATTAAGGAGGAGGAAGAGCCGGTGTCGCAGCGTTTGCTGTGCTAACATTTAAATTAGGGCGAATTGCGGACAGGTATCGAATTGCCAATAAACTATCCCTAATACTAGACTCGAATAAAGTGTGTTCAAAAAGATTCTCCTTCCACGTATACTATGACCGTTCAATAGATCTTTGTGTTACCTACCTGTCGGAAAATATAGTACATGAATTTCAATGTTTATTCTAAAGTTTCAAGATAGACTAAATTGGATAATTAGATTCGGTAATTTAATCTGATTATCTTTTGTGAAGAAACCAAATGCGAATTTCCACTTGAATGAGAGGCAGCTGAATGATAGGCCAACAGAAGGGTATAAAATGCAATTAAGAAAACGTCCGGTCACTTCCCTGCAAACGCAGGGCACCTGTTGCTGTTTCAACCCCGTAAAAAATTGCCCGTTCGTCCCGGCTGCGAAAATTGGGGTTGTTTTGTGTAATTTGAACGGAAGCACGCCGCGCCCCCATACAATGGTGTTTTTTTCGCGCCCTTTCGAATTGCTTCATCCCATTCAATCAAAGTCACATTTGATTCTAAATTCAATTGACAGTGCATTGACAGATACAGAAATTATCAAAGTTGCTTCAAATATAATTAATTTATTAATAATTCGCCCAATTATGCTGGCCGATTCAAATAATTACAATAATTTTCGTAAAGTATTCTTTTTGAGAATGCATCTTAGATTTTAAGGGAGTGCTGCTTGTATAGCCAATGAAGCATGAACTTATTATCCCAAACCAGGGTAGATTTATCGATTTATCTAAGGAATATGCGGTGTAGGTTTATCGATTTATCGAAGGAATATGCGGCGTGTTCTTAGACCGTTGGCTCGGGCTCTTGAGGATTCAGTGAGCGTCTGCCCCAACACGCATTATGCCCATTTTTCCGGCTTTCCAAGCGCATCTCGAGGACGCCAGTCCCACGGAGCGTACGAAGGGCATAAGTGGCTAGTTATACGGATCGGCGCAGCAAAAGAGGCCCGACCGAACGGTTTTATAATATAAAATAAACCGAGCGAGCTGGCTGACCGTGCCCGCGGAGGCCTAACATCAAATTCTATCTTTTCAATTGTCAATCACCGGCCCGAGCTCACTCGCCATAATGGACGTTAACTTTACATAACGTACATGTTCTGAATTGCATCATACATACGTGTTTGGGTCTTATTACCAGCCGGTCTGCCCACTGTTTCCCATAAACATGGGTAAATCATTTATAAAACACTCCGCGCCTCGAGAGCACTCGGAGGATAAAGGGCACTCGAAAATTCCGAAGACTGGACCCGAATAGGAAAACAAATACGGTGTTTGTAGGCAGGAAAACGTGCCGGTGGAGCGGGCGATCGAACAAATCGACCCCTATGTAAATAAACTCCTCTGCTGGACACAATAGGTCGTGTGACAAAGAACCGATGGTCATTTTAGCATTTTTGGAAACGCAACTGTCCGGCAGGAAGCGAGTTAACCTCTGACCCCACAGCCCCTATTCGCAGCACACCCTCAGCGTCACTGCATCCGGCCAACTCGGGGGTGGGTCTCTGGCCTTCCGGAGGCCGTGAGTAACGCTTTGGACGATTGGAAACGTATTCTGGGGTGTTTTGTGCTAAAACACCCTCCTTTTTCGCCGCAATTATTTAACGCGGGCTATTATGCAGATCGGCACAAGCCCGGTGCACTTTTGGGGTGGAATTCGTCATATTTCGCTGGCGTCCCTCACGCGTTATTTCCATTGAAGGACGTCGCGCAATTTTGTGTTATTTTCTCCTATGCTTACTTATTTTCCACCTTGATTATTGTAATCCACATGGAGAGTACGCTGAAGCATTGATGAACATTTTGACATGAATGAATGAGAGAAAACAATATTGTGTCATAATTCATCAAATGAATAAATGTACCAACAGAAGGAGTATTACATTGTCAAAGCTGACAAAACGAGATTTTCTTTCACGCTGGACTGCTTTGGGCATTAGCTGCAATTTATAAGCTAAAACTAAGTGCCCCACAGGCTAATGAACTAGATTATCAACGACCCGGATTATCCTTTTTAATTCGTACCTTCGAACAGCATTTATTCCGTGAAAAAAAAAGAATAATGACCACATCCGCAATTCTCATGGCGCGGAAGGGGTGAGGGGGCCGTGGGCGCCCATAGACCAACAATGGGAGGCGATCTTGGCCGTGTAACAATGGGAGCCGTGCGATTTATCCCACGCGTCTTCGACCACGACCGAAGGGAATGACCACTGACCTGACCCGTGTCCGGACTTCCTCCGCGACTTCCCCATCTCCTTCCCTCTTGGCCGGTTGAACGCCTCGAGGAAAGGAAACTCGGAACAATGGACAAACTAGTACCGATTTCCGCTTCATTCTTGAAGCGCACCATTCATGGATTAGTCTGTGGGTAGAAGTATTTCACAGCAACTCTCACTTGACGGGTTTTTCACTTTTCCTTCGAATCGTTTATCACAGTCTTTTTATTCGAGTTACATCCTCATTCTTGAACTCACTCACATACCCTACGCGTTCCCAAGTTCACTGAAACTGTCTTTGGGTGAGTGGCAACTTGTGCATCGCACTTTCATGAAAACCGTTCAAAGAATACACAGTTTTTATTTAGTAAACATTGATGAGTTAAATTTTTGCTCGTCTTGCAAGATAATCGTTAACCAAATTACTCACAATCAAAGGTTGGTGTATCATTTTCAATGCAACTCTGGGAATAACACACGAAAAGTAATTTTCAGACTTGCTGTTGTATTTATTGTGGACCGCAACCACAATGGAATAAACCTACTTTTGTTCGAGCGTTTTTAATTCGAAAGGTGTGGTGCCTAACACAGGTAAACGATTCCAAATTGTACAAACGTGCGAATTACAAAGCAGATGCTCCTTCACGCGGTAGGTCCGCGTCGTTATTCCGGCTAATCCCCGAAATAGTCCTCCAAAGTGCTCTCTTTCCGTGATCCGCGATCCCTGGGTGGTCCCACGTTCACCCGAATCGCCCGCTATTTAACAAATTCCTATTTATCGAGTGGTTTTAAAAATTTGTTTAGTCGATACCCTGTGACCCATGGCCATTCGCGTGCCTTCCAACGGCCCTCGTACCAGTCCGTGCCCATTGAGCTCGATGACAGGAGCTTCTAAATTACGGGGGTGGTTTGGGGGTGTACGACAAACCGGGACGATCACGTGACCTCTGGCCACTTGCGTGTCGGACGCTCGCGGTCATCGGTGCTAGGCACCGCGACGCTTTTAAAAATCAACCCCACCGTGGGCATTAGGGAATCCCCCCTCGCATTTCTTATCGACCCATCCATTAAAATGATCATAATGATATTCTGAAGTTAAAAAATAACTGTGTTGTGGGTTGGCGGAAATTTACACCCTGGCGCAGATTCTGTAGTCAAAAAATTAATAAAATTCTAAAAATGTTTTCTTGCTTGGACCCACCATTTTTTTTATTGTAATTATCATTGTTTACATTTCGGAGAGAAAATCTCAACAATTCTATAGAGGTAACCACCAACTGCGTGAATTCCATCTTAGGTACCTATGTTCGATCGTCCTCCAGCTGATGAATATAAGGCATATGTTCCGGACCCGCCGAACGAATAATTGCTAATTCATTCCAATCCCACCCCCAGCACCACGTCCGATTATAAACTACAAAATTTTACGATAGATCGACTATGTCCGGTGGTCGTCCGACCCTAAACCCTTGTCCTACCTGAAAACCACCTGTCCCTATCTCTACCGGGCGCGTTTTTAAATTCACAGGTTCGCATCGGACAATTTTTTCTGTCCGCTCGACCGCCCGACCCAATCGGCCAGGACTTAGGGGTTGTTTTCCTCCGGCCGCGAAAGAATTTGACCACGGACATTAATATCAGACCCTCATCAGGCGGAGATAATGCACTGAAATTTCGCCGCCGCTTGCAACCTGTCCGGCGTACACCCCCTTCGGTCAGTTGGGGCGCTTAATTTAACGTTGCACCCCGTCTTGCGGCGGCTAGGGGACCCCCGGGGGGTTGAAGCCTCTTCGGCCATCCCTCTGCGTTAAACGCTAGGTCTTTCTTCACGCACCTCATTCTCACCTTTTTTTTTTCGTAAAAGGGGGCGGTTTTGGTTTCGGGGCGAATCCGTAAATTTTCGCTTGATGGGGAATGACTAAATTATAATTATATGGGGGGTGTATGTATCGCTTTGTTATTTCCATATTATGTGGAACAAAAATATACCTAATAACTATGTTAAACACCCCTTGAGCATAGGTATTTTAATTAATAGGCCTAATTGGGCGAATTATTAATAAATTATTTTATTATTATTAATTAATAGGAGATATTAAACCCGAGGTTTTATACAACAGGGAAGAAATATAAACCCATGGTCTAATTCTCACTCGATGGTTAAACGTAAAAAGAACTTGGCTCTTTAGGGGACAACAATGTCCCGAGCATTATCCACGCAACTTTTTTCCCTCCCGCGAATCTGAACGCACGACCAGGAAAATAACAGGCCCGTTAAATTCGGGTGATTATAGATCAAACAGAGCGTTTAATGCCTCCGCGATGACTTGCCCACAATTCACGGCTACTACCATCGCGTGTCCACGTGTCGCTAGCTCTGAAAGCTTCATGGTAGAGCGACCAGCACCTGGTACGGATGGGTCATCTCCGAACGATCCATCATTCAACGTCGACCTCGCGACGTCGTGGGAGAAGGAAAAAAATGGAAAGAAAAATGCCACCCCCGCTTTGTTCTAGGGATTTGGAGGCGGTCGAGCGGACACGCTATCTCTTAGGCCGAGGGTGGAGTCATTAGGAAGCTCGGACAATGATTTTCTTTCTTGGGGGATAACCGCGCTGTCCCCGCTGTGAATGATACTGGAATTATCAGTTCGGTTGGAACGCGAGAGCGATAAATCAATGGTGAGATGAGTGGAAAGGGGATGGGAAAGAAAGAGGAAAATGGGGATGCTGCGTTGGGGATGAATTAGAAAAAGTGGGGAAGAGTAAACGCTGCGAGGAAGAGAGGGTGCAAAAAGTAAGGGTGCGAAAGAGTAAGGGTGCGAAGGACTAAGGACTACGAAAAACTGTAGGACTGTGAAAAAATGTGGGTACAAACAAACGAAGCAGACGAAGGTACACAGGGAGGTATACGCGAAGGTATAGACCAAAGTACGGACGAGACGGTTCTGTTACTCACTTTTTATAAACCAAGGGGTTGCAATATCGCGGTATATCTTGCGTAATTGGAAAAACAAGCGTTGAAGGGCTCGCAACAACTCTTTTTTTATCACCCGAATGTAAATTTTAGGGGTCGCCTTTTTTATTATCATCTGTATGTAATTCTTGGGTCTGTAATCTTTTTTAGGACCAATGGCAGTTACGGGGTGAAATATACCTCTTTAGAATAACGGGAGAAATAAAGTAATTTTTTTCGTCAGTTACACACAGAAAATATTCCGAGGCGCGTTGGTATTCAAATTCAACCCTAAAGCGAATCACTCATAATAAAATATTTTTCCAGAGCAATAATTTATCTACTACACTTCATATGCATAATGGAGATCTATCACCACTTTAAAATTATTACAATTGAAAAAAAATCACCCGCTGCTAAATCCGAGTTGCATATGAAATTGAGCCATGCCTAAATTGACTGCGAATACCTCTACTAAGTGCAAACTCCCAGCTTTCAACGCAACGGTCGGATTAACAATTAAAACTCAATTAAGAGTAGTAACGTTTACAATTCAACCCCTCAACGGCGAAGCTAATCCGCAACGGGTAACCAACTGAGGTTGGAAAAAGTCGCGCGGAAAAAATGGGAACCGGAAAACACTTTTGTCTGGCCACCCCGAGGAAAAGAACCGCGAGGGAGAAAAAAATGAAAAATTACTAACGATTTATTACTGGAGTTTTTCGTAACTTGCCTCTGTTTGCCAAGGGATGCATCTGCATCTCCGGCGAAGCGCATTTGCATACTACATTGTGCCCAGAAATTATAAATAACATCTCCTAATCACCGCGACGAATCCCTCGAAAAAAGGGCCCGCGAAAAAAACACGGGGCGACTTTTTCCCACAAGTATCCTCACCCCGACAATGCAGGGCGAGACGTTTTTTACCTTTTCTAATTCAAATAGCCTCCGCTCGAAGAACACACCCCGTGCATATTATCAGCGCATAATGCAGCTTAGGGGTGCTAGGTGCAGCATAAAAAATCCTCCTCTAGGGGTGTGATGAGTTTTTCGCCGGCGGATTCTTCCGGTGCCGGTTCCTCCGCGGGTTTGGGACCAGGGGTGCGTTTTTTTACGCCCGGTCGCCCCTAGGCTAGATTCGCTACCCCTAGGAAGTTTTTTAAGGACTGTTTCTCACGATGCTGCGGAACTATTCACGGGGATGCACGTTTCGGAGTAGATAAAAAGCCAGACGTTAGATTCGAGGATAAAGTAACGATTTTCGAATATCGGTTGGAGGTGATTTGCATGCGGACCGGTAGCGGACCTCCTTCAAAATCGTTATTTGCAAGGCAAATGTTGTTTCCGTTGAAGAGCAAACCCCCCGTCCCCATAAATCGATTGTTGCGCTTTGATTTGGGCTGATTCGGATTGGAATAATTGGCTATATAATCCCATTTTGGAGTTTGAATTTTGGAATAATCAAGTTTAAATTCTGGAAGAATTTGGTTCATATTCTGGAATAATTAGGTCCTACCCGCATTTAATGTCAATATTTTTGTTTGACTGCTTGAATATTCATCCTTAGATTTTAAAGCACAGGGGTGCAGGATAATGGGATTTTACGTCGGCGCATACGTGTGAACTGAACGCCCGGGCACCGCAAATAGTTTCACTACCCTCCGCAAGAGGCGGCCACAGGTCGGGAGGATTTCAACCCCTACTTCCCGTGCGACCCCCGTCGAATAAAAATGAGCAGCCGGGCACGTATTTTTAATTAAAATCAAGCCCAAAGCTCCCTAATTAGATTATATCTTTTTTTATGGTCGGAGTCACTTCAGAAAACAAACGAGGACAACTTTACAGGCCCCATTTAGTACTCACCTGCAGGAAATAAGTCCAATTAGTACTTTCGAACGCAAATTTTCCCCCAATTACAAGAATACTTAATAAAATACGATGATTTCATATTTCTCCTAATTCATCCCAACCCGAATAAAGTTAATTTAAAATTTTTTTTTTTCGATTGCCACAAAGTTAATTACTCCATGTAGGCAACCGACTTGTGGGATTCGCCATGCGAGTTGCTCACGCGTCCCCTGAATATTCCAAGAGGACATCAATTTCCCGAAACAAGAAGTGAGGTAAAAGTGTCAACGGTACGTTTCGAGGAAATACACTCTCTTCTCTCAGTAAATTTTAAAACTACTTACCTTGGAGTCGCTCGTGGCGCCCCAAGAGCACTGTGGAGGCCGGGGGGGGGGGGCGGCTTAAGCCCCCTCCGAGCGTTCGATACCCTCATCTGAATGTTTATAAATGATTGATAGTCTCGCGGAAACCTCTCGCAGCAACCCCCAAATTAAATATTGATGTTCCCTCCCAATTTTAATGTAGTCTACACCCTGATGCGAACACATAAGCTCCCATATACTGCGGCGTAAGGCCTTCTTCAATCTCGGGTCTTAGGGTTCGGAAGGAAGTGTTCTCTTTCTTCAGCGATCCTTCCGTCTTTGCCCATGGTTCTACACCCTATCGATACTTTAGAATCGCCGTTCTTTGTATGCGGAGACTATCAAATGTATCTTTATTTTCCCATAAACTCAATTTTTCGAAGTATTTCATCACATTTCCAAAAAACTATCTACTAGCCTCATCCCTATTTTTTACTTATAAATAAAGGCACTTCCATCGCCTTAAAAAAGAAAAAAAACAGTACTTATGCGTGAAGGTATTGGTACTATTTTAATTACATATATTAGGCCTTTAATTATTTCCGATCAATTCCGGTCAACTGAAACAACAATGACGTCCTAGTTAAGAAAACTAAAGCTGAGGAGAAACAATTAAAAAAATTGCCCGGGGCTTTTTAAGAATTATTTTGACATCCAGACGTTAATATATTATTCCATATTTTTGCCCCCTGACTGCATAACTCATATGTTACTTTTTTATTTTCAGAATCAGGCGAGTATCGAAATACGCCCTTCCGATCCGAACACCCCCAAAATGGCGGCGGACTACACCTGATTGCTCCCCACGTGGTAGGTACCGTCGCCTCCTCAAACAAATGAGAGTGGGTGTTTCGGAGTGGTTGAGGGTGAAATCCGCGGGGTTTAAAGTAGCAGGAGTGCTAGGGACGCGGTTCATAGCCTTCCACCTTCGTCCTTCGGAATGGTTAATGTTTCTATTTCCAAAACGCGCGCTCCCATTTATCCGATTGTAAAGAGAAACGGCTACAATTAATCTCCTTACCTCTGGGAGAGATATCCTGTGCCGTTACCAGGACAACCGGAGGGTTCTCCGACCGAAGCCGTACACTTTGTCCTCGTCCTCTAGCCCTGGCTTGTGCGTATTCGGCATTTGGAGCGTCCCGCTGAACAAGACGGCCCTTTGATGTGTATTAATGCTCCTCGTGGTGCATTAGATTGGGAAAGTTGTTTGTTCGAAATACTTTGCTCGAACAAGAGAGGTTTACCAATGCTCTCCTTGAAAGTCTTTATTATTTGAAAGTTTGTCTCGTCGTTAAGTTCGTCTTGAAACACATCGGTAGACATCGATTGTGCCTTGCTTTCTCCACACCAGAATGTTATTTTCATCAAGGGATGGACTTGTTAGAAAAACAACATTTTAGTTACATTCAAATTCCTTGAAACGTCGATTGCAGTATTTCACATTGAACAATATCTAATTAGGGGGTTTGATTCTCATATTTCTCCAAGTACATATTTTGTAAATTGATTTATGCTGTGCTGTAGCTGCAAATTCGAACTCATTGAGTTAGAAATGTTGCTTTCCAAATCAAATCGACCAGTGTATACATAGGTATTATTCAAGTACATACTTTTTCTGATGAGTGTGAAGGTCAAGCTGTAGCGGATTCCAGTCACTATTTTTCCGTCGTGAAATTTCCTAAGACCGTTCTTGACCGGAATTTTCGCGAGTGTTCTTTGATAAAGAACTACTAATTTCTTTATCGTTGTGGTGATAAATTTATAGTGGAAGTGCAAGACCATGGGACTGCAGATTCAACAGGATTTTAGCGCACAACTGGACGATCGTTGCTGAGAAGGAGATTAAAGGTACATTCATTTTTTCACTATCGTCCTGGGTATATTTTCTCGAAAAGTCGACCTTGGAAATCAGAATAAGAATGGAAACAAAATCAATATTTTCCGCAAAATTTCAAACCCATTAAACCTACTGACACCAAATTGATTTTGAATAGATTTCATTTTGATTTTGATAAGTGCCATTTTGGTTCTGATTACTACGGTAGATGTTATTTTTGAGGGCCATCTAGTCTTTAGTCTTCGTTGAAGCCAGTTTGAACTTGAAAAGGAATCTATAGTTGTCAATATAACTGAAAACTTATAATAACGGCTGTACCATCAATAGTATCACTATATTTACCTTGTATAATAAGAGTATTATACGTATTGTCATTGAGGCAAGTAAAGTTCTTACGTTACCGGTACATTGAGATGATAATCCTCAGAAAGGATAAACTCTCCTCTCTCTTTCTCCCACCCACCACTCTAACTATGCAGGGGGGTATCGGGCAGCAAATGGCAGTGACCGGAAGCGAAACGCCTACACATGACGCGCCTGCCGCGTCCTTAGGTTTGCAGGAAGGGCTGCAGAAAAGGGTCGCAGGGACGAGGGGGTCGTGTGCTCGGAATCCTGATCGAATCGTCTGTGGAAGGACAAAGAAACGCGAGGGAGAGTCTGGCAAACACGGGGATTGCAGGACCCTCTCTCCCAACTGGCGTCTCAGCCAGGGCCTTCAAAGGAATATATTGATCCTTTCTGGCTGATCTTGTTTGCTGAAAAATTACGTTCCGTTTTGTGCCGAAGTTGCAAGCTTCGCACATGAAAGTGTACTGGTTTTGCATCGACGCGATGCAGGAGGAATCGAATTTTCTTTCATCGTCGTGTTCGAATCGAAGTCTTTCGACCGTGATACGTATTCTCTTTTTCGTTCTTGCCTTTCTTCCGGGGCTCCAGTATACTATTTATAACTTGGAGCAAGATTTTTCATATTAGATGATTTTTGAAGGGTGCTACAGTAAAACCCTTTTATGACTTCGTTTTAAAGAGTATGATAATGAATATTTTTGACTAATTTTTGGCCTCGGGATTAAAGACCTTGGGGTAACAAGGCTAGATACACTGAGTTAATTTCGAGATAATTCAGTTTTAACATTTTAGTGAAATCTCTGATAACTACATACAACCGCACTTTGTAACACATTTTTTCTAAACTGTGCTCCAAGAGATAGCAACTCATAATTTGAAACCATTGGAATTTTTACCAAATTAATCGTTTCAAATTGGCATAATCCAACATCCCTCTTATCCCAGAGTGGTTCCAGGAATCTTCCACCCCGAAGTTCCTACCCCCAGGCGCCATTTGTCCCCAATTCCCCCAACCGCCCCCCTGAGCCCCGGGGGTTCCTTAACCGCTCATAATAGTTACAGTTGCGCCTCTAAAACAATTTCCCCTAATGCACACACTCCTAGCCCTGCCAGCGTAGGAGCTCTCCTCCACTAGTCAAAGCAGTTTGCGTAATAATGGCTGCCAGCCCAGTTCTGCCCCTCTAATTTAGACCCGGGCTGCGGCGCGGCCCGCACACCCCCGCTCACCCCCCGCGGTAATTAAACGGCGGAACACACGTTGCCAACACACGCGCGTCCCGGCGCTAAGATGGCGGCGTCCTAGCCACCCGCCACCACCGGGCGGAGGCCCCGGGGGGCGAGAAGACGCGGGGGAGCTAGTTTTGGACCCTAAATTAATTTCAAGTTTCTCCCTAGCCCCGGCGCGCTGCTGGTGCGGGGGGGTGGCTTTGCGCGAACTTCCAAACCGCAACTCTCCTTGGAACGTGCCCGCTTTCGCGAGAACCCCCTTTTCCTGTGACCTGGGACGACGTGCACGTAAGGGGTTGGTTGCTGGTTGGTAGAGGATTGCTGGGGGGTGCGGTGTTGCTATCCTTGGTTGGGTTTTCCAACCTTGGGTGACCTTCATCCTCATGTAACATTGATTTCTGGGAGATGGTTACTGCAAGTGAATTATTCTCTAGACACTGTTATATAAGGGTGAATGTCTCCAAACAGCAGAAAGCATTATTTCATTTTGATTGATAGAATAAAATTATTATTTTCAATGAAAAACTGATGGAAAAATTGGTTTACCATTTGGAACTTAAATTTTGCTGGTGACACTTCGTTTTTAATTTTTGTTACTTTTCTTAATAGAATGCATAACATGGGAATGACTGCCACCCCCTTAACATAGTTTGAAACTTTTCTAAATGTATTGAAACTAAAGGGTTGCGTATGAGCTTATGGGGGCTACATTTTTACTCAAAATATAGTTCCATACTAGATAGATAAAAACAACCCTTGGATTAAACCTATGGCGCCCCCTGATTTATAAAGGTAAATTTACCTGCTTAGGGAGCCCCGAAAGGCACCCCATTGCAGCCCATGACTGTAAGAGTGTAGGCAACATTAACGTCATGGGTGGAATATGGGAAGAGGCGGTGGGTTAGAGATGGGTGCGTTTTCAACACGGACCACTCTGTAATATGACGTGCCAAATAGGGATTTAAAACGAAAGTAAACATTAATTATTAACATAGCCCTCAGAAAAACTAATACTGCCTCTACTTTAACAATACATGGTTTAACAACTAATTATTTAACAATAAAACTCAGAATTTACACTTAAGCCAGTGGACATAACTTAGGTGCTTAGGTGCAATGTAAATACCCGAGACCTATCTGCCTTTGTGCCAACGAATTGAGATAATATTGAAACGATTATTTGACAATAATGGCTTTGGATATGCGAAGATGAAAGCGAAACGAGCAAGAAGAATACAAAATAACGCAAATAGAATTTCTCCTCTCAACTTAATTAAATTCCCCAGACCGCTTAATCCTCCTTTGTAAGCAGATCACGGGGAAACCGAAAGGGTTGTCCCTCGCCCGGAAGCAAATTAATTAGAAAATTTTAAAATTCAACACTCGCAGATATTTAATTACTCAGACGTGAAAAACATCGAAAGGGGTCGTTTGGGTCCATCGACTCTTCGAGTTTACTCCGAATTTTGATATGCCTAAGGCTACGGCCGATTATGAAACGCCTAATTTAAATTCTGCTATTTTGAGTTAATCAACCCTAAATTACAACAATACACTCCTTTGAAACTTCATCTGAAGAGTTTAATCAGGACTACGTAGTTTCTCACCCCCAGTGCTCTCACAGAAATTTTCTCACTAATCATCGCAACTGGGAATTGTTCAACAAAAAAAAAATAGAATAATGTTCGGGTTTACGTAGCAGAGACATTAGGCGGTAAAATCCTAGGTAAGGCGTTTGCAAGATCCTCAAAGACCATTAGGAAAGCGCAGAGGTGTAATATGCGAAGAAAATACGCTCTGTAAACAGCGTGCAATTCCAGGGTCCTAGAGGATATGGAAATAGCTGGGTTGGAGGTTCCTGGAAGCAAAATTTACTGCCTGGATCCGGGAGTGTAACATCATTAGCTAGAGGATAATATTAGTAGTTGGATTGTTTGGAGTGTTAATATTTGGCGCTTTGCAAGCTCCATTCTCCTTATCTAAAAGTTTGCCCACCAACTTCCCATCACAAACATTCCCCACGAGTCAAAAAAAAATCATCGTCGTTCCCGCGCTCCTGCTGGAAAAATTCCGATGGAAGTAACAATTCATCCGACTCTCCGACTCTCATTCCCGCAGAAATAATAAAATGCTGATGAGCTGCAAACTGTTGAACGTGCCATTATTTACCCCGGAGGAGGCGAGGAGTGCGACGCCGCTCCAGTGGCGCTGCGACGCGCCGCTCGAGAAAGTTAAAAAGAAAAGTGAAGAGTGCGCGTCGCGGATCGATTTTTAATTGCAGCCTTGGCTTTGACTCACTTTCTCTGATTTTCATTAACAGACTTTCCGCAGAAAAATAGGTCGCGACTCCGCCGACGCCTCCGCACAAAGGAAATTGTGTTAAGCGCGCGCCACCCTTTGGGCGGCTCAACGAGAGGAGTTTGGGGGGTAATTTCCCACTTTTCCTCTTGCAGTTTTCACTAAAACGAAGACTAATTCCTAATTCAGTTTTCCTTTATTCGAACTTCTTGAGTTCGATAAAAATTGATCTTTTGCTTGTTTCTGTTTCAATTTTCTATTCAATTTGGAGCATTTATTAGACGTTAATTGTGATGTATCTTGAGTAATTCAACACTTTGCATCATCCAGAATTTTCATAAGATTATGCGCTACTATTTCGTTGGAAATATGTGTTTGAGTATACATTGTGTATTTTAAATTTTAGATTTCTTTGTGTTGAGATTTTTTTCCACCACTATAATAACAGGATATAAGGAACTAAATAAATTACTATGTACAATATACATGTACAATGTACATGCACAATGCACAATGGTACTTCAAGTGATTTCTAGAATATGAAAATGTTATTTTGTAAAGTACAATGAGGAATACTGCCTACAAATTAATATTGCGCTGAGGGGTAAATTCCAATCAGATTGGCGATTATATCTAAATTAGGAATAGCAATGGGAATGTCTGCCTTTTCGACAGTTGCAACTCCAAACCCTCCACTAAAGTCCTCGACCTTTCTAGTGCCTCTGGCCCGCCACCCAATTTAGATAACATTATATTTAAATCACCATTCCGAGTGCCATCCAGGGCTCCGCATGGGTGCGATTTTTAGTGCACTCGATGGCGACTCGACAGGCGAGATCTCGATAAGACGTGAGTGCTTTCCGATAAAATCGGCCGCGCGCGTTTTGGTCCTTCGAGCCGCCCTTGCCCGTGCGAGGAAAGGGCGCAACATTTGGCAGGACGATTCCTATTCGGCTTCAAGGTGCGACGGTGCGTTATTTATTCAAATGAAATATATGGGCAACCCTTTTTATCCCGACGGCAGCGCGACTGTCCCGATTCGGATTACGGAACAGGCATGCGATTGTCGGTTGGCGTGTAATTCCCGGGTTACGTTCACGCATATGCTGCAATCGCGTACTGAATTCGTCACGCTGGAAAATTTATGAGGGTTGCGAGTTCAAATTGGACTAAGAATTTGTTTGGGTATAAATTCAATAAATTCAATTTAATAAATTGTTTAATAAATTATTTCATACATTATTGAATAAATTATTTCACAAATTATTTAATGAACTATTTAATAAATTAATTAATAATTTAATATAGTATTGAATAAATTAATTGATAAATGCGTACTGCATGATTTTAATGTTGGTACTTAAGCAATCTCCCAATAATGAATATTTTTGTTATTTTTGTTGTTGAATGTAGTGTGTCGTTATACCGTGTCATAGTTGTAGATACAATAACCAATGTGAATTTATTATTACATAAAATTATTCAATTGGTTTGGATCTACAGCAGAATATCCGGCGGAAAACGTGGGAAAACACCATTCACTTTCCCCCCCGCAAGTTTCACGGTTTAAGTCCCATCAATATTTCAGTCGGATATGAATTTCTCATTACGGAAAGGAGAGGAGCTTTGCGGTTAGTTCAAACACGGGATCTACTTCATTAGTGCCGTGTAAAAATAGGGGCCTCTTTGTCTCCGTCTTAGTTTCCCCCGCGCCCGGCGCTTTCCCCGGGCGGTCCTTTTAGAACGCCTAAATTCATAAATTCCCTAAGTACGTCGTAAACTTTGTAAGCTTACAATCTCAGATCCTTACACTCCCACTTGCACATCCCGCGACTTGGGAAAGTGTACGTGTCTTTGTTTTACTGGGGGGTGCTGCCGGAACGATCCTGCAAATGTTTAAACTATGGAAAGGATTCATACGACAGGGAAGCTCTTGTTTGGATATCCGCGAACGTATATCCGCGTTTCGGATTTCCACTTATTTCGGGGATGTGTTGAGTTAATTGAAAACTTAATTTTGGGAGGTATAACAACTTTCACATTTCTTTCACATAACAATTCTACATACACTGATAAATATGAAATATAATATCACTTGAAATATTGCTGGTAACTAAACTGCAGTGAAATTACATTGGAGATGTAAAAGTACCTGTCGCAAGTAAAATTGCATGTCTCGTAATATATTGTAATATTATATGCATCTTGTTAATTTATTATTCACTATACGTAGTGCTTTGTTATTCTACACGCGAATGTGCACTAGAGGACTATACCTACACACAGAGATGTTCATTGTTATATTGCCCACAAATGTATAGTAATTATACTTTGATTTTCCCTGGAAATTTATTTCAAATAATGAAGTAACTTTACAAAATGTCCATGTAAATTTTTAAATGTACTCTCACTCATGTAGGAATACAGTATTCTCCAATGATTTCGTCGGGGGTTGAATGTTCTTAGTGCATATCTGTGTATTTGATAAGTCCTAATGTACCATGGCAGTCCTGTTAGTTAGTCTGTTAGTTCTGGCGCATATCCTGCCGTATTAGGGCTTAACGGGCAGGATAGACGATCCTCCGAGATAACAATATGCAGGCTGTTTCTGCTCCGAGTAGTATACATATCATTACTCATTCCTCGTTCTGATGTATTGTGGCTGTGGGAGTGAATGCATAATACTTGAGGCGACCTAATATTTACTCAGACTTCCCATCATCCATGAAATTAGCTAATCCCGTAAAAAGCGGTGGAATTAGGAAAACATAAATTGATCTCAAGTTATCAGTTTGGGTAATAACTGCAAACTTGCCATCTTATTTCTTTCTGAGGAAATGCAAAAATTGGAATTTTCTTACGTAGTATCAAAAATTACGTTAAGGACAGCTAAGTATTGATTTACCACAAATATGCAAGAAGCATATGCATAGGGTGGGTTTGTAAAATATATGGATTTTACCTTTAGGTTTAGGATTTTAGGTTAAAAATAAAATGGTTTTATCGTAGCTAATATAATAATATCAAAGAGGGTATAAAACGAAATGAATAACGCTCGCCTAGAACCTGTAAAATCCAAGGGAGAAGGACAGAACAAGGAAAAGGAGACATTCGCCTTTGTGTATCTGGGGGAAAGAGGAAGGGTTTCCCAAGTACAGCCAAACGAAGGGAGTTTGGAAAGCTGAAATGGGGATTGGGAAGGATAGGACGGCGAAGGCCCTTAAAGGGACAGGTGGAGGAAGGGGGGACGGCTGGGCTGTCGGGATTGTAAAGACCCTGGCTGCACGGTCTCAGGACTTATACGAGCTGTGAGGGTCGTATAGGGGAAATACACAAGGGAAATGCGGGGGTGGCGGAGATGCAAGGGGGGAGCTTGATGTGGCGAGGGTGAATGTGGGGGATGGCGGAAGTTGGGGAAATTCGATGGGGATGGTGGGTGGGTTGGCGAGTGGGAGGGCGTTGGGCGGTTGGGAGTGAGGTGTAAGGTTTGCGGGGTGACGTGAGGGTTGCGGAATGGCAGAAGGACGCAGCGATGCGGGGGTAGGAACACGTATCGCTAGCCGCCCCTGCCAAGGTATAGAACTAAGCTCCGCTAGTTATAAAGTTTAATTAGTTGGGTTGGGTTGGGGGTAGGAAGGGTGGCGTGTCGTGCTATTGTAAATTTGGGGAGTTTAGGTTCATATTCAATACATCTCGGGGCGGGGGCAGGATTGGGGCGCCGGTGGGGCTTACATGCTCGCGTAATGATTAAATGCCTGTTTTCTGGGAGTTTAGGGGGTTGTTGATGGGAAAAAAGGTTACGGAAATTTGTAGGAACACAAATAATTATTGTGCAATTATAGAAATTGAATAATTCAAGTGGCGTATTGTGTTTATATTGATTAAAAGTTACTTTCGAGCAGTAGCTGGAATTAACTTCCGTTTCAGAAATAGGTGCAGTAAATATAATTTTCAAGAATAGATCAAATAAATTTAATTCCGAAGTATAGAAGCAATAAACCCCATCCATAAACTTTGCCTCAAAGGGGTGAAATAATGCATTATTTCATTTTAAGAAGGAAAAAAGGAAAGTGAATGTGAATATCTAAATTAGGGCAGAAAGGATCGTAATAAACGAGTTTAAAATTATGAAGTTTTTGAAAACCGAACTTGAAAGGACTGAATTAAAAAATGAACTAGTTCGTTCTGTGGTGTAATAAAGTTGTTAGAAAGTTGACAAGTCACCGGGCGAGAATTTTAGCTTTATTTCCGGAAACCCCAACCGGTTGAAAATGCGACTTGCAGGAAAGCTTCCCTAGGAAAGAGCCCCGAACAGCAGTGTTATTTCTAGCCAGCGCAAGCTCTAATAAAAAGCACCACCAGGACTTAACATTGTATGCATAATTAAAAACTAGTCTAGTGCTCAACAGTCCCGGAAACCCAAATCAGAGGCTGCCAACCCTTCAGTAACCCTTTTCGCCTTTCGAATGCAAACGCTGCGGTGCAGGTAGCAAAGAGCGAGAGGGCCGCTCACCCTTCAACCCTTTCGCCCTATGAGGCTGAAGTAGAAGGAAAAAGAGGGCTATGTAGGAAGAGGAACCCCGGTTTGCATATTCAATAGATCGCATAAATTATACTTCGGGACACAATATAGTCGTACATATGGCAGAGAGGTGACTTGGATTTGATCCAAAGGGCTGTTTTAGTGCAACACGGAAGCCGAAACGGGCCACTGCTAGTAGAAAGTTCTTACAGTGTTCAGGAGATGGAAAATGTGAGTAAACATCAACTATTATGTAGATTTATATTAGACGGATTTGTAGTAACTACGGTATTAGGTATGTACTAACTATTTTCATGAAATCAACCTAACGCAGCATTTCTTAATTTTTCATTTCGTACTGAAAATAAGTTGCCATTTTGTACTTAGAATAAATTGACCAATGCATCCATATAATATTTCGAGCAACTTCATCATAATTTAATGAAGAGTATAATAATCACATCGTGTCATTCCCCGTATTATTTTGTTCTTGATCACAATTCATTTCGCAAGTAAAATTTCCCCAACTATCTGCATAAGAACACAGAGCTTCCTTCACCCCCGAAAAGAGTCGAAAATCAACCCTAATCCGAAAGAGTACGAATCCGCGGGCGCTAAGTCCTGCAATTCCATCCAGGAAGGATAAATCACGCAGACACGATAAATCCCCCCCAACTAGAGAAATGACTGCCATGAATCAGGAGGAAAATTGCGTAAATAAAACCCCTCGACCTCCGCATTCGAGCCCCGCGGCCCGACCCGAACAATTTGCAAACAGAGTAAAAAGCAGAACCACTTTTGTACAGATAAAGCTCTTAAAACCCTTAACACGGAAAGCGCATAAAAATCATGTTCCAGTTTAATATTTTATTTGATCATCGTCTACGGCACGGCGAGATAAGGAAAAGGAGCAGCCAGCGGTTCGGGCACCGCAGCCCGCTCCGATCTTCCTTAGCCCGCCTCCCTCCCCCCCCGCCGGAAATCCACCCCACGCCCTTCCTGCCGAGGAAAAGCAAGGAAATTTACGCCGGAGTAACCTATCTTCCTCTGCCTCACGGCACGGGGTGGTTTAATTTAGGGAGAAAAGGTGCCGGCGAGTGTTTCCAGAGCTGAAGTTTTCCAGGGAGGAGCAGTCATCCGACCCGCTAAGATTCCGGACACGTCCACATAGGATTGCCGGGGAGTTGTAGGGGGTCCGTTTTAAAATTCATTACGAATTAGGCCGAGTGGAAAAACTGCAGTGGCATTCGTGATCGTGAAAACTCCCTCTGAGATTGACATCTTTTCCTCATCAAATCTGAGGGGTTGGGCGTAGGTATTTATTTTGAGGTTCACCACTTTTTACAAAGTATTCCAATATTTAGGTCGTTTTTATTCTATTTTCGTTAGTTATTTCAAAATACTTCGATAAACCCACATATCAATTCAATTCCTTGTATCGTTTAACCATATGCAATCCAGAATGATTCAAGTGATATTAGATTTTGCCACATTGGCGAAAACGGAGTACAAAGGGTTAAAATTTATGGTTTGAAAATAGGTACGATTTTCCAAACCTTTCAAATCTTTCAACTTCAATAACAGGATTTGCATATCCAATCACTGAAATGTCTTAGCATTGAAATGTTCTAGTATTGAACCATCCTAATTTAGATATACCTATCCTAGTATTGGAATGTCCCGGCATAGAAATATCGAAGTACGGGAATGCCCTTCTCCGCAAATTTCCAGTCGTCGAATATCTGGAAAAATTTCCATTAGAAACGAATTTCCCTGTTTTAGAACCGCAGCCGAATTATTCAAATTTGAACTCCCATTACAATGCACCTCAACGATGTTTCATAACACTCTCCGAAACGGCGTTCTCGCCGAGTAAACCTTACGTCTCCCGTTGATGTGGATTCCACTTTAATAACTTTAGTTCGCCTCTTGGAACCGATGCTCCGAGTTTTATTCCGAAGCACTCCAAGGTTTCTAACAAGGGTTACATGGAGTCTGGGGGGATGTCGGGCCTCCTTCATCCCGTTTTATTGTAGGGTGGATGTTATTATCGATCCTGGCTCGTCCTGACGGCCCTAGGACGCTCGAGAGAACGCCGGGCGTAGGGATCAATGGTCCAGCTATGTTGCGGAGGGTGGCCGCCATTTTGTTCACACGTGCACACACAACCCCATTGACCAATGATGGGGAGGCTTCCAGCCCTCATCCCGCATTAGAGGGTGCCCTCCTCGCACCCTGACCAGTGGCCGCACTGCTGCCCAGCACTTTGCGCTGTCCGAAGGAAATTATCTCGTTTAATGGTCAACTGAGCTTTAGGGGTGTCTTTTCTTCGGTGACGGGGGTTTTCGCTTGTCGAACGGTGGGGTGTGGATTATAAATTAATTACTCCACATGAAAATTATAACCAGTTTTACACCTTTTATAACATGGACGCATTATCTAGGTTTCTCCAATGAATCAATCTTGTCGCACGACCAACATTTTCAACATTCTTATTTAAATTATTATTTCTCATTATTTTAATTCTAAAACTTAATAAATTATCAAATACTGAGTACTAAGTGATAAATACTTAATTAATATTTTCAGACTGCTTCAGACCCCAAAATATTGTACAATAATTAGGGAATGGTGTAAATGAATTAATCTCCCGGCGCCTCCACCATTTATATTCAGTGAGTGCAGATTCGATGTGATCTCAAAATTTCTATTTCTTGCTTAAAATTCTATTTACTCTAGTTCTAAAGATGTAATTTATTTCTAAAAAGATTTGTTTGCATTGAGAGCTGGCAGAATTTGCGTTATAGGTTATTTGTGTAACAGGGAAATTAGACTAACATGAGTTACTTTAAACCACCACAAGTCTCAAGAAATTCGAAATATTTAATATTTAACTTCAAAACTCTAATTTAACTTATATTGTGAACAAAAAAATAATGACGTGAATTGCTATAACGGGAGTAAGTATTAAACATATGGCGGATGCGCCGGGAGATTAATTCAGCTGAAGAGACTCCATTATCTGAGAATTTTGTTTGCAGGTTTGAGACAATATATTTGTATTTTTATCATCAATAATAGGTTCCTTTAACTCACTTAAGCATTAAAAAATATATTTAGGTGTTTTTTGATAGAAAAAGGACTGTAGTTATGGCCCAACAGGCCACAGTCACATACGGAAAAATATTTCAAATCATCTGAGGTTGTTTGCAAAATTTCCGTCGGTAATTTGAATTACTTATTAGAAAACGTATTCAAATTTTTATATTGAATTTAAATCAATTCTGTGTTCCAAATGGTTATTCTTCAGGATTTCCAAATTGAAGCAGCCCCTTCAAAATCACGAACGGTATTTAATGAACCCAGCAAACCCCAGGTCCGAGCAATGACTAGAAACATTCGACTCTATCACAGCCCGAACGTCCGGTAAAGGGTCGCGCCCTCCAACCGGTCTTGCAGCTAACCCTTCGCAAAACATTTCTTACGAGGAGGGCTCGCATGAGGGCCAAGCTCGGCGGGTCCGTGCCGGCCAATTGACCCTGGGTCGCGCCCCAGCGGGCATTACGCTGACCAGCCACCTCCCAGTGACCTTTGTCGTATGCCAGTCCGCATATAAACACGCCATTCATCATCCCGAAGGGAATTAGAAACGTATTGGGCAGGGCCCTTCGGACACCGAGCGCACGACAAGCATAAATCACTCGGTTTGATGTTGTGTAGGGCCTACGGGAAAGCGCAAATCGTGGGGATGGGTCGTGTTTGTTTTAATTATTTGGGGCTTGGTTTGATCGGTTCTTGATCGATTTAAACCCTTGGTGTATGCTAAATGGTTAGATAATGCAAATTCTGAAAATATATGCGCCTGAAGAGATTAAAAATGTTGCATAAACAATACCAGTCTTCTATGGTTGGTTGAGCGAATTTTCATTTAATTTTAAATAGTGTTTTTCATTCCTTAATAATAAAAATAATATGTAATAATAATGATAATTAATTTTTGATTAGTATGAGGCGCATAATTATTTTTGACCATTGATGTTATACATATAAAAATATTCAACTTCAAATTGAAAACGCAACATTGCTAAAATAACATGTAGAGTGTAAAAGAGAACGACTTAATCAAAAAGGAAATGGAGCGTTTAAAAACAAAAAAATAAGAACTTCAGACGTGAAAGAAAAACGTTAAAATGCCCGCTCAACTTAAAAATTAACTTATTTACCGTTAAAAAGCCCAAAGTCTCACACTTAACCTCCGCGCGACGAGTCGAAATTAAAAATTATCCGGAAGAATGAGCGGCAACCTGTTGAGCCGCCATAATTAGAAAAATAAGTACTTCAAGACTCCCGTCTTCGGGGCCTGGGGGGGAGGAAGGAAGGGCGGAAGCAGCGCTCTTTTCGCGGCGCGAGGAACGAGTGAGGATAAAGAGGGGTTTTCCCGACAAAACAAATTAAGTTACCTTTAAATAGTCCGGAAGTCGCGGTTTTAATGAAAAGTTTTAGCGGAAAAGTGCGAACTTAGTTCCCACTAAGGTCTCTCGCCGTGGAACCGATGTTTCACGTAAGCTCCTTAATATGTTTGTGTACACAGCTATACATTTTATAAATTGAATTTTAACTTGAGTGTTACAAATGCGATTACGTCTCTGGAACGTCTTGAATTTCCACGTAGGATAAAGAGATATAATAAAATTTAAACATAAGTAATAAATAAAATAAATGAATTGCAATAAAATTTATTTTATCATTAAACGACTGGGACAGGGATGAACAATCTTCTTTTACAATCAGATAACTACAAATTGAGAATATCACGAGAAAGTGGTTACTTAATCTTGATCTTTTGTGGACATCTGAAATATATGAATAATTATTGAAAAATATTGAATGGAATTAATTACTTGAAGCCTAAATTTACATAATAATGACCCAACCTGACAATGAATACCACACGCTACTAAATTTTGATCATAGCAACGATTTATTAAAAAATAATTGAAAAATGTTTGGTAAAGTTCATATAATCATTTGGATGTTGAAGGGTTGAAAATATCACTAGTGGAGGAAAGAGCATTCCGAGGAAATGGACTTTTCAACTGGTGGTTTATGCAACGACCCAGATGAAGCAAGAAACAAGCAACTGGCAATCCGTAAACTATAATTCCGCCGATGGGCGTCGCTCGTTCGCGCTGCTCGACTTGAAAAATATGCGCATTTGTATGCGGAACGCTTCCTCGAGGTGAAACGCTCCTGATGCTCGCGAATATGCCCTTTTTAATATTGAAATGTGCTGTCCCGGCGTCAGGGTTAACGCGCCGGCACTCCGGCGGGTCCCTAAATTGTCCCCGGGAAAATATGCGGTTACGTAGGTACCAGCCGGGACTGGCGCACATGACGTGCGAATTTTCGCGGAAAATATTCAAATTTAGGACGGCGGTAAAACGAGGTGAGAAAAAAATCGCATACGTGCCCTGCAAGGCGTATGACTCCCTTATGAACGCCCTACAGAGCTGGAAGGGTTGGGAAATACGCAGTGCGATTTTGTAGGTGAAATGTTTCGAAGATTTTTCCCACCATCCAGTATAAATTGAACATCAATATCTTTGACCAAACATTCAAATGAAACCTTATTTTTTTCGACGTGAATACTTATATTTCAATCTGTTAGGTCGGTTGAAAATTGCTGCAAATTCAACCCTTAAATGCACGGATTTTCAAAAAATTGCAATGTTTCGCCATTTAGCAGCTACGAGCATGTATATTAAGAGTTAATGGATAATGAAAGATTAACTGAACAGAATACTTAATTAATTAGACTGGTGATTAGGAAATGGAACTTGTAATTGGGGAGGACAGAATTAAAAGATGGGAAATTGAGTTGAATTGGGGACGGGGGAGGTCCGAGTGGAGGCAAGAAAGAAATGTGAGCAATTGGATTTATATTTCCCGTAAAAAGGGGAAGAGACCTCATTAAAATGTATGATAGCACAGGAAAGAGCTGCTCCGCCGTTGTAAATTTCTCCGCAATACAATTAACGTGGATCCAGGCTAGAGTCGCAGTTGGTCCGAGGAGTAGTTTTCATTGAGGAATAAACTGGAGGAATGATACGTAATTAGGGTGAAAGGGGCGATTAAAAGTTTTGAAATTTAAATTCGCTCTCCAGCAGTCTCTCCGCAGCTCTCTCCGTCCGAATCGGATTGTTCTCTCCGCGCGCGGTAAAAATCAAAAGAGAGGGTTGGAAGAGAGAGGTCCCGTTCACGGTTAATGAATCCCCGAGTGAAACTTCTCGAGCATCGGGAAAATTTACAACGAGTTGTTTGCAATTACCGGACGATTAATTAATTCGATACGGAGCGGGGGCGGGTTTTTCCCGGCCCAGCCGGTGGACAAATTTATCTGCGGCTCCGGGGGGGTTGTTTTTTTGCGATGCAGTGCTCTAGTGCTCTTGGTTCATGCATATACATAACCGTACCAGCTCTACATAAACTAAGAGTTTAAATTGAAAACAAACAACCTCCTCCGACACATGCAGGAGCAGGTGGGTAAACATGGCGGCCCGTGACGCCATCACGATGTTAGCTGAGCTACCCTCGAGGGCTGTTAGCGACCACACTGCCTAGCAACACGCCCTCGCCCTAGCAACGGCTAGCCACTAGCCGCGGACACTTATTGATCACGCGAGTCCGCCACCCCTCAGCACGCCGCTTCCCCTCGCTCGAAACCACCCCCGCACCCGCCATCCCGCCGCGGGACCCTCCGAAGAGCCACCCTCGTCATACGGACACTACTCGATACAGGGATACAAAGTCCACCCCCGCTCCGCTCCACTTCGCTTCCAACCCCCGAGCCGCGCAGTTTCCGTCCCTCCGGCTTTCCACCTCGCTTCCTGCCATTCTATGGCTACACGTTTCGACCTGCGGGCCTACCCTCGCGCACCCTCCTACGCCAAGATCAAGGAGAAAGCGGGGGACAAAAGGGGGATAAACCATCGATACACGCAGAGACGCCCCTCCTCGAGGAACGCGCCCAAAGTTCCCCGATGGACGAGGAAGGGCACATTGATTACCGGAGAGTATTTTAATTGAAAAATAAATTAGCTCGTTCGACAGACAAGTTATTAAGAAGTTCGGAAGAGTCCCGCCGCCCACAGCCGACCCACCCTCCACGGGGACCTTAATAATGACGAGTTATGAATCTTTTCGCGCGGATTATTAAGATGTTTGGGTTGTTCTGCTCTCGCAATTCCGCAATTCACCCCCTGCCGCGCGCCGCACCCCCAAAACGACTGTTTTTTCCCACTCTTATATCCGGTGACTCGCAACTGGCAGTTTGAGCTGGCGTAATTTTTCATCTGGTGGTTATCTGAATGTGGCATTTTCCCATTAGATACGTAACGAAACAAAAACAACGCAATTTTGATTAACGAAACAAATGCTCGATTGCCCAATTGTAATTCAATTTATCTCATTTAATTTCCAGCTAATCAGTTTACATCATTTCATTCCCAAATCATTTGTTGATATTATTTATGCTCGGTTTTACCGTACGTTCTTTAGTTTAAATTGGTCTTGAATTGACGTATTTTTCAATGTAATAATTGTCAAATACGACAATTTAAAACCATTTGTTTTATTGAAAAACGTTGAATACGTCAATTTATGAACGCTCCGAAGAACTAGGCATTAATATTTTTTCGCGACCGAATTAAGTTCCCGGCGCATCCACCATAGTACATGAAATTTCTTTAACTGTAAACTGCTGTTTTAAAGTATGAATATTAAAATTTAAAGGACCGTACGCAATCACTGAACGTTATTGTTCATCACATTTCCGAATTTTGGTCCGATTTTCCGACAGAACGGACAAAACTCCCAAAAATAGGCACATACGGTCTTCCTGCTGCACTTAACCCCCCCCCCCCCCAGCGGCCGCGTTTTCAACCTAATAGCACATATATCAGCGTCATCGCAACTCCCCAAACCGGAAGATTACGTTGCCCCGTTGCCAGTTTTACTGCCGCCGCACACAGTTCCGAACTAATGCCTCGCGAAGATAAATAAGTATATGACTGGCTTGAGAGACCATATACTTTCTATGGCTTGAACCTCGACTCCGTGCCAGTATCACTCCAGAACGAGCGACGCGTCGCGTCGCTCAGTTGGGTATTTTATTACGGGGGAAAGAACAAGAGGAGGGCACAGTTAAAAAGTTAAGTAAGTGCACTAAACCGCCATACTGCAGACGAGGGGGGGTTGTTTCATGGCCCTATGAAAATATTGCGAGTGCTCGTTTCGAATTCGCTACTGGCTCCGTTCAACCCCATTAGTTTTATCATAGACGAAGCAGTGCATTACCTCCACCACCAATTGGGCGAATTACTAATAAATTATTAATTATTGTTTACCTCCATCTATGGCTCTATCATATCTGGAAATAATTCCAATTCATAATTCAAGTTCAATTTCCACCCTTGAACCTAAGGCCTCACCCTCAAACTCATTATACTCTTGAGAGCCTTAACATTAAAACTACTCAATACTTTAATATTTAAATACTACAACACTTCAAAACGAAGTTGTCTATCTTCAATTCGGCGTAGTCAATACTTCCACCCTACAGTGATAAATTCACTCCCAATCCTGGAGCTCCCATATAATTCACGGTCCATCCAAGGAAGGGCAAACTTGCTCCAGGCGAATGGTGGCAACTGCTCCGGCGAAGCTGCCCTCGCCCCGCCAAAAACCCGGCACAAGGAGAATAGTTAGGGGGTGCGCAAGAAGGAAAATTTAGTGTCAGCCAAGTTGACATGAGGCAATATAGAGTCAGACAGGACAGGGCAGGGGCGGCCCGACACAAATCACCCGGTGGCGGCTGCTGCGGCGGAAGCCTGAACAGTGCCACCACAAGAGACGCTCCAAACGACAGGCTGGAGAGCTTCCTCGCCGGGAAATGCAGACGCCTCAAAACAATGGGGGAGGACGAAATTCCTCATATTTCCTGTGAATAATCTCGCGAATAATTTATTGGAATTAAGCAATTTAAGAATGTTGTTTCGAATGATACAAGAACCCGATTAAAGCTACGTGCTACAACAGTATACTCTTTTAAAACTTCGTTTTGAAGTGTATGTATGATAAAATCTTGATCAATTTTTTATCTTTATTCCAACAATAGCCAGGAACTAGTCTCCATCGTCATTGCAGATCGAAATACTTTTTTGCAATTTTCTCAAAACAATATTTAATGTTCTGTTATGTGTAATGAAAATAAAGAATAATCTACTTGGTGGATAAAGTTAAGATAAGATTAAGATAAGGTCAATTTTTTTTATCTTTCCAACTATTGAGTTTAGCCACATGCTATTACAAATATTCACATTCACAGTCCCATTGCAGTAAGTTTTTTTAAAGTACTGTAGTATTTAGTTAGACTATGACAACCCAATCACAGTGCACCTTTGCATAAACGTCACGCTTTCCACATCTGAGCATGCAACTCCGAGTGGGATGCCGAGTGAGGTCCTCCACCAAATTAATTTCCATCCATTAAATATAACACCCCATAAACCCCGATGTTTTATGGGGCAATTACCAGAAATAATCGATGGCGAAATGGTCCCGGGTTTTACAGTCGCGAACACGGCGGAGCAGGGCGAAACGTCTCCATTCCGCCGAAAGGTCATAAAGTCCTTCGAATTGACATTCTGAGGGGCGGCTCGCCAACCCAACTACTCCGCACGACAGATGGCAGTTTCCGAAAAGACGACGTTCCATAGCCGCCGGCGTCCGCAGAATATACGCTTCCGCCCTTCGCGATGTACACAGGGCTTTAAAACAATGCCTCCGTAATGTATGTGCGCCCTGCAAGCAGAAGCCAGTCGTGTCGCCGACCCTACAACGCCAGCCCGGCTGGAAATCAAAGGAGCCACACGCTGGGCCGCTGGGAACAGCCAAGACTAATTATCACATACGCGAACGCTCCTTATCATACTTGACAGATATTATGCTCCATGTCTGTTCGGAATGTGATTTATTGTGGCTGATTCGGCCAGATTAAAGTCACGTTCTAGCGGCGCGCGGCGCTGCTAAATGTCACATGTCTGGAGGAGTGCATTTGCAGGAGGCATTTGTGAAGGAGTTGGGGGTAGGAATCCCAGGGGGTTGTAGGGAAAAAACGGCTATGTGCTGAATGCGGCGCGTCAAATTTCCGGACGAGCTGCTTAAACGAATCGACGGATTTATAAAGGCAATATCCGGTGTATATTAAAGTCTGCCCTGCCGCCAATAACGATAGCACAAGGGTATATGGTAGATGCGTTGGAATGGAATATAATTTTAGCAAATACTAACGCAGCCAACCATCAGTTTATACATAAATATACTTTGTAAAGTCCTTGGTACGATGGTACGTGGATTCATACATGATTTTATTTCAATCATTATCCTAGTCTTTGGTGGATTGTTCCTCAAACCGAAGCGATTTAGAAATATAAAAATCAGATAATTATTCTCACAAAAGTTTAGCTCACAGCGTGCTGCCAAATTGGAACCCACTGCTCCCTCTGACTTCGTAATTATGAGGTCGCAATTACACGCTGCGTTAAAACAAATCGGAACCGCGGGGCCTGAATTCGGGAATAAAATAAAAGCCTTTTGTTGTGCTCGCGAGGTTTTTGTTCTCAAAATTCGAATTGGAATCGTGGTGCGGAGGAGGGGTGCATTCGAAACGACGCGACGACTAAAGGTCCCCGAAGGGGTTAATTGCTGTTCGGGGCTTTTCATTCACCTGGTCCTCGGGCAAATGAATAGTCAAAATAAGTCAATGCAAGTAAGTCTCGGAATCTCGGCGGTGCAGAGACCCGACTCGCCCGCCCGAAGTTGGCGATTTAATGTCGCTCCGCTAATTTCACATTATGAGCTTCATACGTACACCTCAAAAGTTAATATATATGTTAATAAGGGGCATAAGACATGCACACGTATACGGCTTAGTGTATAATACTGGCAGCGCCCGTTATATTGGCCCTTTCTCATTACTTTATCATTTAATATCGCCGCCGGTGTCGCCTTTCCGCGAATGCTTGGGACTGCGGGTTATATTCCACTTTGTATTTTGATTTAAAACGTGGGTTTGCAATATAATTAATTGCAAGTATAAATTCATACAATATGTTGAATACATTTTCCTCAAATAATCTATTAAAAATACCTTCTGAAGGTTGCCCACTGAAAATAATTGGAATTGCATCTCCAATCTCGTCGTGCCAACGGAAGCTCTTCCTAACTGAATGCGAAAAAAGGAGGTCGCCCGGTGGCTGCAAAAAAATCATCTGACACCGAGGCATCTTGACACAGTTCGCTTGTTCCATTTTTTCATAATGGGAAATAATGGCTCGGTGTCAGATTCTGGGGTGCGGAAGGGTTGCCCTCCGACAATAGAAAAAAAACACCCCGAAGACACGGCTGGGGTGACGCGCATACATTATCCCGGGGTGCACGGAAGGGTTGGGACCTGGGAAAAAATTGCGGCTCCCTATGCAAAAAAGGGTGTATTCTCATTGTGCCGCGGGTCCCGCGCCGAATGTTTGATATATTGAGGTATGTAGCGAAAATATTGAAATCACCCTTATTTGCGTGGACGTGCGAGAGGGTTCACTTTTATGTGCATCCGGCCCATTGTTGCGGACCATGAATGCTTAACTAGATGTATTCACGGTCACGAATGCCACTGTCATAACTCTGAATGGTAATCAATGGGGAATTGATGGTTCCGATAGTAGTTTTCAATGCGTGTTGGACTGTCTGACGCCTGGTGGAGTGAAAAATGTAAATTTATAGTCCTATAAAATCATTGTGTTTGGCGGGGTTCAGTTAGGATGAGTCCAGGATGGAAACAATCATGATGAAAATTGTGGCGTTTAAAACAAGTTTTCAAGCGAATCAAAAAATTCGCAACGCTTATTTTTGCATAATCCATAAGACAAATGTAATATGTTCTCCTCAAAACAGGAAACAAACTAATCTTTAGAGAAAATCTGCCATAAAACTGAATATAAAGATGGTGGAATTTTGTTGAAACAGTTTTTGATACTCCATTATTGTCACGTTATGATTTCCGTATCAATCATATCTCCAAGTGGTATTCTAGCGATAACCTGGGGGATTTATGATCCATCAATGCGCACTTCCCATGAATAGAATCCGTCCCGCTATCATTAAAAAGCAAACCACTAATGATGGCACGTCTCCACGGGTGTCACAGCGTTAATAATCCATCTTATATGTTCCGATAGGATGAGTACTTAATCCGTTCTTTGTGCACCAACTGATCGAACGAACCGTGCTCCTCCCTAGTTCCAAGAGCAGATTTCTAGCACTCAACTCGTCTGGTCCTCCCCATTCGAGGCGCTACCTGAGAATTTTATCTACCGAACTATCGGATATTGAAAGGCTGGAGTGCTCCAACACAAACAGGGTGCTTTATTAGTTCTTCAACTTAACTTATTAAAGGTAAATATTTTCTGATTTCAATCGGTGCACCCCCTTATTGAATGGCGCGTTTGGCGGAGTCATTGAGCCCTTTATTGGAAATGCATTTGACATGCGACTCTTCCTCTTTTGAGAAAAGCAGCACCCTTCGAATCGAACGCTCTGTAATATATGTCCCTTACACGTTGAATTTCCCGCGCAATTTTAAATTGTCACCTCTGCTTGTCACTGTACTGGGAATCTTGGGCAGTGGCGTGCGGCTGTTTGAATGAAATCATAAATATTAGACGGTTTTGTTCAAAAGTAGCACGCGTAAATCATTACACGGATCACTTTCACTTCACTTCACTACACTTTTTGTATCAATGGCTACTACATAGTAAGTACCAATGATGACTACAGTTGCCAACATAGAAATGAGGGGGAAATTCATCTATTTAGGCGACAAACAGCTAATATTATTCAACCGTTATAGGAATATTAAAATTGCATTTTTCAATCGCCAGATAAGCCAATTTTTCCTTGGAAATTCATTCGACTTCGAGCTAACGACACCCAATACCACCCAAAAATAAATGCGGGGAGCACATTAGAACGTGTGGGGAGCAGAGCACATTATGATGTAAATTGGACGAAAGCTCCGCCACCGCAACAACCTTACTCCATATTGATTTCAAAATGGAGTAAGTAAACTAGCTCTAAGCGGCCCGCTTTTTGGTCTGGCATCACAACTCCGACCCAACGTTTCCTGAATAATAAGAAGCCCCCCGGGGGGCGGCGGGGGTGTGCGCCTCCCCAGGAGCGGCAAAGTAAAATATCACAAACCTAAAACGTTAGATGCACGTGACCTGGCGATTGATTTTATTTTATGCCGGCGGAACATGTACGGCCGAATATGGCCGTCTCGCTTCCCCTTTCCGCCCCTTCCAACCGCCCCGTTATCGCAGGAAAAGCCGGGGGCGCCCCTGTCCCTCAGCACACCCCCACAGCGCACATCGGAGCTTCGAGCGCAGGGCGAATTGAAAATCATGGACTCGAGAGCAAAATGCTATATTGTCGTTTCTTTACAACACCTTTTAACTTTTTGGATGATTATTTTCGTGGATTTGGGGTTTTCAAGGAACAAAGCTTGTATACCGAATAGATGGAGTTTTCTCTATGGGATTTTTCCCTCGAATATATAGGGTGTACCGGAGCATCCGCCCCAGCCGTTTTTTAGAAAATGCAATATCGCAGAGACATTAAACAAACTTGTGTTATTTAATACCACACGAGGAGTTCATTGACGATGGTTAATTTTTTCCATTTTTCCGAACATTTTGCGCTAAATGAAGCATACGTATTATACAAGGGGATGTTTTATAATATAAATTTTATAGTACTTCAGAAGAGTATTGTGGTATGGGTATTGCTTATGGAGTGTGTTGGAGGGGTGCTACGGCTGCGAAAGCCAGGTAAGCACGCCTGCATCCTAGTGGAGAAAAACCTAGCGTATATGTAGGTACCTTTCTACAGTTGATGAACCACGAATCTAACACGAAGTACAGGAAACCTGATGCACATGTAAACATAAAATATTTAATTATTAAATGTGCATATAAATACTTAAATATAGAAAAATAATTTAATGTAAAATATGTATAAGATTTTAGAGCAATAATCATAATTTCGATCCAAACTAAAAATCGTCCTCAATTCGAAACTTCCCCAGTTTCTTGATCAATCCACGATGAGTCGAGCTTACGCTCTCTTCAGCCACTACACAGCAAAGCCGCACTTTGGAAGCTCATATCCGAAGTGATGCAACGTGATACCTCCGCCGCCACCAACGCCGCTCCTCCGCACATAATGAGTGTTCCGACGCCGCCCCGCAATATAATTCTTGTATATAGTTTCAAACACAAGGTGTAATTAATATTTGGAGCAGCATCAGCAGCCATGGCTGTTAGCTATAGAGGTGTGTGTGTGTTCCAGGGGGAAGGCGGCCCTTGGTTGAAACACATGCACCGCCATCAAAGGACGCCTCCGTGGCATGAATACTGAGGCAAGACGAACACAGCAGGTACCGGAAACATCCCCCAAACTCCCCGTTTTCTCATCGATGCATATTTTTGCCCGGTGCGCCTCACGCCCACCTCTCGTCACTCGGTTTCTCATCACCCATCATTCCGAGCCTTTGTGTACACTATTATACCTACATGGAGCGAGTTATATAAGCTGACTTGTTACGGCGTAGTTTAATATTGTTGATAAAGTTGGGGGAGACGGGCGCCTGATAAGGAGGAGGAGAAAGGGGCGGCTGAGTTTGGGGGAATGGAGGCTTATTGTTTCGGAGATGCCATCTTCAGCTACAAACTACATCTTTCGGTACAAAGGCTTGTTTGAAAGGTGTATAGGACCGGCATTGAGCCGCAGGGCGCGGAGGGTGGAAATGGATCATTAAAATTATTAATTGTTAACGCCGGAATTTCTCCCACCCCACCGCCATCACCAGTTCGCAGTCCCCGTCCATATCCATGCAATGATAAAGTTTCAATGGCGGAGGAGCCGCTTTCGCGTCAGAATTTTCCAGCGGATGGTCTGGCGTGTGTTGGATTACCTCCATGAATAATACATGGGAGAGTGTAGTGTTTTATTGGAAGCGCGCCGGGAATCAATCATCGAAGTTTTATGCGGAAAGCCGGATGGAATATGGCGATAATTTCGATGAGCAAACACTTGTGGATCAGTGGGGAGGGGAGAATATATTTCCGCGAAGTTTGAAATCCACGATGTGGGCACTTTCGAGATCACTTTATCACAGTATGTATAACAAAATATGGATGTTTTCTAGAATAATTTGCCCAGAGCATTTTTTACATTCCTAAAATGTGATAATATTTCGGAACGAAGTAAATATAAGTTACAAATAATTTTGAACGGGTGGAGAATTATAGGACAGTTGAGGGTGTCATTCCTAAAAAAAATATAAATATCGGTTATTATACTCTTTAAACGGGGGTTCAAAAGAGTATATTGTTGTTTCTGTAAAAGAAAGTTGTACCTAATTTGTAAAGTTAGTGGATGATTTTACAGAATTTCGCAGGGTGTAGGGAGTAGGGAGACAAAATGGCGGAATTGTCCAGCAAAACGCAGGACGTACGGCCACACCCTTCTCTCACATTCTGCGTTCGATCGGTTTTGCCCGGTCGTTCCTCACGCGCGCGAGGGTGGCCAGAGGCCTCCCTCGCCCCTTCACTACCCCCCTGGAAGCCCTAAACACACTGGATCCCTTCTCAATGCGGTGGTGGCAGCAGGGTTGGAGGATTGGGGGTTGTTGGTGAACGGGAGGGTGGTTGGAACGATGGGGACTGGGGGGATGAGGGGGGCGGAGGACGAGAGGTAACCGCGATCCGGATTTACGAGGTACCTATTAATTTATAATGTAAAACTGCTATGCGGAGAGCTCTCTACCCATCCTGCTCAGACACATTCTCGCCGAGAGAGGTGCGATGCGATTTTTCTTTGAATAATCTGGAAATATGGGTTTGGATCAGCGCATTACAAGCAAAGTGAATATAACACTTATTGAGTTTTAAGAGGAGTGATAAGTGGAGAATTCCTCCCAACAAAATATTCCACTAAATTTTTTTGGATTCGTTTTATAATACCTATTGCGTTGTGTTTTATAAATTAATACCGTAGATTAATATTAATAAGAAAATACTCACTGCGTTTCTAAATTGTTGTCCCATTTGGACGTTATATTTGACCTACTCAAATGGGACAATTATTTCGATAGAGAGTAATTAATAATAGACAATAAATTAAAAAATAATCTGTTATCAAAATTGATATAAAAACGTCATGAAATTTTAATCAATCCCCAAGAAAATACAAAAGATCATTTCCATCGCGAACATCACTAATTGAGCTAACGTATTGCACTGAATAACTTTTACTGATGATGCCCATCCCTCAGCTCTTCCCACACCTACGAGGATTTATGGCCCAGCGCTCGACGCTAAACCAGGAGGTTACAGCTTCCCATAAATACCTACAAATGTGACACAATCAAATACAGTCGTCTCCGGCAAACGTCGGCTGTCGCTGGCGCTAGTATGGTTATTTTTTAGTTGGCAAGTGGAAGGGTGGAGTTGAGGATGTGACATTTTGAGCGAGCGGGTGTTTTTTTCGAGGTGTGGGGGCTGTTACGTGAAGGATGTAGATGATTCGGGAGGATTCCGTACATAAAGGATTCCGAGGGTGTTTTTGGGGTCGAAGAGATAGCCAGAAGCGGGGGACATCAACGAAATGAGGGGGGATATTGGAAATATGATGGGAACTTGAAGGATGGAAGGGATACAGCTATCGGGATTCGGAGTGGGATAGATGGGGGTAGGGGGGTTGATGTTAGTCAGGATCGAGCACTAAAGACGTGTAGGAGCATTGTCACGTTCGTGCATGTGTGATGGTGGATCCGCTTCACACTAACAGAGCGATCCGAGAGCTCCCGCTCGGCCACCCCTTGGAACTAACTCATTGCTCTCTCCATCACATTCTAAACGAGCGTGAGTTTATCTTGATGGCAGCAATAAAATACGTCAGATGCAAATGTTCCCCGCTCTCTCTAGCAACATCCAGGGTGTGGTCACAGATGCCTCCTTCGAGGCTTAATTTAGTTTCGAAGTAGTTTGCCAACCCTCCAGAATAAACTAAAGGGGGAGGGCGGCTGGGGATGTGGGGGATTTGCGTGGGTTTCGGCCACCCGCCCCATCCCCAAAGTTTGGGGGTGTGAGCGAGCTGAGCCAGCAGTTGGAGAATAGATTGGGGTTGGGGTGGGATACAAGGGAGAATAACGTTGCGAGAGGAGAACTTCGAGAAACATGACTAAAAGAATTCGTATTTAATGGGGAAGATAAGATTGCTGTATGGAGGAGTTACAAGTAAATCGAAAATGACCGTCACTTATCCAACCTAGAGATCTCCAATCCAACCGAAGTATCTCCTGCATGAATTACAGGTAGAATTCGAAGTTGAAATTATAGATAATCAAGGGCCGTTTTGTATTCAACTCGAATGAAACATTCTACGTAAAGAAATTTAGAAACTTCGTTTTGAAGAGTGCAAACAGGGCAGTAGGAGACGTGAGTTGGATGACAATGGCGGGCGGAATATCCTTTGGGGAGAATAGGCGATGGGGGTGCACCCGAAGGGGGCGGCAGACCGGGCGAAGGGCGAGCGAAATTGGAAAATTTATGTCCGCCTGCGAAATAAAGAGGGTTTGCGAGGCTCTTCATAATGTATTTCCGGTTCGACGTGCGGAGGATAACGTTTGCACACTCTAAAGTGCTTTCCTTTCATTGCTGTTCTTTGCATTTGTAACAGGAAGACCCGAAGACGACGGAATGTCAGCCCGTAAACTTTTTTCCTGCATCACTCTTTTATGTTATTTTCTTACACAGCCAAATGCTAGATTGGTTATACATTTATTCTTACACCCTCAAGAATTCATACCCACTTCTTCTGTCCTGTATTTAATAACTACTCCCTTTGGCCCATATTTTAGAATCTAATCCTTCAGTTCCAAATTATGACACAATTAATGTTAAATTTCCCTCCTACCTCCTACACCTAAATATCATAATTCTATCCTGGTGTAAGTCTGCTTATTTCAGGACAGAGGGTGAATTTGTTCTCGGAAGAATGCGTAATCTCAAGGTTAGAAATGAATCCGGAGCATATGTCCATCCGCTTGTCCGTTTTCCGGATCCAACGTCAGCATTTTAATCCCGCATCGTGTGATGCTACACGATGGAAATTTTCCCATCCTTTGTACTCCGCCATCCGAACACTTTTCATCCAGTCGTCTCCCTCCCACTCACTCCCGCCACCCACTCGTCTTTTTTCCTCACTTCTTTTTCTTCGCCGTGTATCATACGAAGCTGGTACACAATAAAGCTCAAGGAAGGTATTTATATTTGCTTCTCTGAACCCACCCCCGGGCCCAACTCCAACATCTGCCGCCAACGAAGATGGCGTCGGGTTGAGGGGGAGCTGGGGCAGTTTCGTATCAGGCTCCCCCGTGTCCTGAGGGTTGAGGCATCCTGGAGGCTGACAAGAGTGCCAGTCACAGTCTAATGACTATCTTGATGTGCCAATGCTCATCCCTAACGCAAATGAATGTGACTGGCGTCCGTGCAAATCGCAAATGAGGCATAACATTTCCATTCTCAATCACCTTCAATATGTTATTCAAGTTTTATGGTATTTTTTTCCAAATTGTTAGCTTTGGCTTCGGCTTTGATTTTGACTTTAGCTTTAGCTTTAGCTTCGGATTTAGCTTCCGTTTTAACTTTGGCTTTAGCTTCGGTTTTACCTTAGTTTTAGTTTTATCAAATATAATTCTATAATCATTGTTGAACAGAGTCAGTGAAAAAAAAAACAATTTGGGTCGAAAAGGAAGAACAAAAAGTATAATTTTTAATGTTATTTATCGACCTGAGCAAAATTTCTAATGGAAATACATGGACTGGCAGAATATGAGTATACCCTCGCAATAGTCTAATTTCGTGATTCAGAGTTCTCCACAATCCTACTTCGACGTAATCCCTCCCATTGCCCAAGGCTGTCGTTCACTTGGGATGAAGTTGGATTCGAAAGGAAGCAATAGGGTCGAAAACGGGGGTAGTCTAAGACGCAGGGCCCGCAAGAAACGTTGGGGAAAGTACGAGGGGATGCGGGGAGGTCGAAAGGACGGCTTGGGATAGTGGCCCCGGGGGGACACTCCCACATGCGCGTCCCGCTACGTCACATGACCTCCGAATGTCTTGGGGTCTTATACTATAGGTTTTATCTTCAATGCAAATTTCCACTCACTCTGCCCGATTTAGCGGAATTTACATACCAAATTAGGTGGGAATTAATGTATGCATTGGAACACAGCATGCATTCGGTTAATTTCGAATAATTTGCAAATGTTTAGCAATCTTCGCGGAGCCAGAGCGAAGAGTTCATGTAACATTGCTTGGGGGGCGCGATCGTGGCTATCTACGACGTGCAGATACTACCGCTTGAAGGACGTTAAAGGATGCTCCGGGGCTAAGGGGTGACTTTTTCTTATCTGGTCGGGAGAGAGCGAACGACCGGGAAAAATTGAGCGCTGTCAGAGTTTGCGAAGTAGTTGTTATGTACGTAAGTAAGAAGTCCATGATTTATCGCCGACGCCCGGCGTCTCCTTGCGTGCAACTTTTTTTGCTTCATCGACCCCATCTGAAGCCACAAGGTCGTGGTTGAACGTACATCTGCCATATTTCTCTTCTTCTCTCATTATGTTTCATCAAGAAATCATTTCGGTTATTGTATTTCAACCAAATGACTTATGCCGGAACGTTCGATCTCGCGCGCCAGACTGGCGCTATATATGTACGTGACTTACTTTCCATTGCATCATTTCTTAACATTTCCCTCTGGTTTCTTTTTTGATAATATGGTATATTTGTTCATCTTTCCATTAAATTTCTAACCTTCCCCTTCATTCAAAGTAGTGATTGATTGGAAAAACATGTACCTATATGTTTTTAGTTTAATTTAGGGGGATCAATTCTTCAGACCAACGAGTATGGTCTTTTTTTATGTTAATTATAGACCAACCTTTACCTATTTTCAGTAACACGTCGATTTTTGTAGGGTGCTGTTTTTTTTCCCGTCAACGAAACCACAAACACTGTCAATCTGCGTGGAATTGAAAAACCTGTCCCGTTCGGAAGACGTCTTGTGAAATAATACGAGCGGAAGCGTTCTCCGCTTGTTAAAATAAGTCCCTGCGCGAATATTCCGGCACACACACGTCAGATTGGATCTTATATTCGACTGTATTAAAACCACGTCAAGCGAAAGTGTTCGTAAATTGGAAACGGCACAAAAATGGGTTATATGCGGGGAAAGAGATTGAAGGGCCGCTTCTATCCCCGGAAAAAGTTTTATTACGAATAAACTGGCAATATAAAGTGGATGCGGCCGAATCAAACATCCTCACGCTTGGAAGGGCGCAGCTTATCGCTCCTTTTTCTAGCTGCCGGAAAATCCGCTCGCATCCAATCATCACTCCCATAAAATGGACTCGTTGAACTATTTGTGCGCTTCAATAATTTTGCAGTCGTACTGAAAACAAATAGGGAGCAATTTAATTGCTGCTCGCCTAATAATTGACGTTGAATTGGAAATAAATTGATTTTACTCTGGAGGTAACCCAAAAGCATATTCAATTCATATTTCACCAAAAAATATTTAATTAATAAAACGAAAAAAAAGCTAATATCACATTTGGTATTATGGCTCAGAGCAACTACTGATGGTCGACTTTCTCATTTAATTACCTACCGATGTTTTCATCTTCAAATTGAAGAATTAAATTTTTCCAACCTACCCATAATTTGCCATGAAAACGTGTCCTATTCCAGTTCGTTTGCGTCCCTAACGGGGCGAAGAGCAAAACCAACACGACAAATTCGCCGAGCCCCCGTAACAAGCAACCGCTGACCTCACCCTCTCCTCCGGACGACGCGGAGCCCCAGCAATTCCTTTGTTATCTCCGAACTACCCTCGACCGAGAATGTGAAGTTTCCTCGGGAAAACTCGCCCGCCGGGCACAGTCTATCGGCCGAATGTAACAGTAACCACCCTCTATATGCTTTCTGTTTGATCCAAGACATTTCCTGAGAAATTGCGGTCCAATTTCGCCGTGAACGCGGCGTCGCAGAGCGTTGCGGCGCGGCGTCGGGGCGGCGACGACGCCTCACTACGGTCCACTATGTTTGATACCCGGAGGCATGCACGCCCGACTCAAAGACTTGCATATTATTTATTGCGTTGCCACGGCAAACATTATATCGCTTGCTGGCGTAGCGAGGGGCGCCGAAGGGTATTAAATTTTGTGGGGGCTCGTCCACCTGCTGGGAGCACTCTTTCGCGGAGTCGCTCCCAAGGAGTCGCTGGAGAAAATTTTTAAATCCTCAACTTCATATAGTCTGTCGGATGATAAATTTTTGTTTATCGGAATTACCAGGACTCTCCAGTCGTTAATTAAAGGTAAAACTGCTATTATTTTTTTTGATAATTGTACAATTGCCGCTATGAAATTTACCCCGTTATTCACCACACTTCACCTTACCAGAAGAGGAACGCATTTCTTGATGTATACCGAGGAATGCGTTCCTCTTCTGCTAAATTAGCGTCTGTTTGTTTCAGTTATGGGACGAAAACCTTAAGGGCATTAAAGGCCCTCACGCCACAAAGGAAAATACGGGCATAAGTAGAAGCATAAAAGTGAAAACAAGCAAGTACGTTTCTTAATAACTCCACTTCACTCAACCGCGTCGTAAATTTCGCGTATTCCTTGTTAAGTCCCGTCGTAAAGCTAACTTCTCCCCCATCTAAATAAATTAACAACATACGCACGCATAGGCTGTAATTAAGTGTAAATTACACATAACCGTAAGTTGTGTGGAGTGTAAAGACGGAAAGTGCTCCGTCGGCGTGGGAGGGTAGTTGAAATGGTCCGGAACGCTTACACATAATCAGGAAATTGCACCCTGATCGATCTCCTTTCCAATTTAGCCGGGCGCCCTCCCTCAACCTTCACACTTGCCTAGCGAAATTTCATTAGGTACCCACTCTCTCGCCATCACGTATTAAAGGTAATATTCTGGGCCGTACACCTAAATTCCAACACATCCCGCTGTAATTCTGTTGGAGGTTAATTACAATTACAGACTGAAACTGCCGAGCGGTTCGCTTGATGAAAGTACGAATTTCAAGTCAAGCTTCAATATGACGCATGACTTCACTTCCGTTTTGAAATGGCCGTACGATTTACTTATTATTATATTCTTAATTTTTTTATCTGTTCGTCAGCCTGCCCTGCAATATTCGATTTTCAGACTATGTATCGAAAAATTTCGATAGAAGATTTTGCACACAGTATTGTAGAAATATTTTACTCAATGATACCAGGTACCAAATTCCCCAACTTTGAAGAACTAAGCCGCACAGGGCGCAGAGCTATCCGACAACCCTCAAAATGACATTCACGCCCAAATCGAATAACAGACATCTCCCAGAGACCTGAACTGACGTGTTCACATTCATCCCGCCAGTCTCCACCGAAAATCAAGTTTCCTCGCAATCCGATTAGATCGGATAACTAGATTCCGCGTAAAATGTATCTCTATTTTACGATCTAGACATGCAAAGCCGCGGATATTATGTCTGTATGAATCGTCGACGGAGCGGCGTCGGCACCGACGATGAGCTTTTCCCTATTTATTCGTCGACGTGCATTGCCAGGTGGAGAGACGGAATCCGGGATTCTTCACGCTCGAAGGGATCCCTTCAGATACGCCGCTGCGCGGCGAAAAGGGTCAGGCTCCTGTTTGCGAAAAATAATTAATTTTCGCACTCCGCTGGGCCCCATGATTAAATTAAATCGGGAATTAATCTACCCTTGGAGGTGCCGAGATTGGACAAGAGTGCCGTAATCAATAATCAATCAACATCTTACATTTCCTACAGCCATAGTAAAATTAGTTGATATTTACCTTCCTAATACACAAACCTATGGCATATAAAAACGAATCAATCTGTTTACACGCATAATTTATTTTTGGTCTAATTTCTCCAAACAATTGTAGATACAAACAAATGAAAATACACTATATTTTTAAAATTTAGAGCAGACGCAAGCAAACCAAACGATCTAAAGTTGAAGGAATTTCAACTCTTAATGGAATGATTACATTATGAGAATAAATTGCACAATAATTAAATTTCTACTGCACATCACATCAATTTAGGGTTCATGATTTTTACAGGTCAATTTCATACAAACCCTAATATGATACACTCCAACTTGAAAGGGGAATTTAGTCTAATTTGCGCCGCGCAACTGCCAAGAAAAGGTGTCACTCACCCCCCAGAAGAAAGGGTGCAGCCCCTCGACCTTTCCCTCCGACCCTCCAAGATAAACTCGGGCCCAACCCTTCCGCTACATTCAGGATATTCAAAGTTGCGACAATGCGTTTGCATACGTGCGGTGTCCCAATTTCCGATCAATACGTCGCGCCCTTTGACAGGTAAAGGATAATGTCGGGATAATAACACGTCTTCAGGTACCGGATGCATATTCAGCAGGAAGCGAGCTTTTTTTCACACGCCGGATTAAATCCTAATCACGGAAGCTGGAGGTTGGGCTCCTTCGATCCAGAAACGCGAACACATCGATTGGTTATATTGTGATGTTTGAATGAGCAGGTAGGCTGCGTTTTGCATGCAACCCTTATCCGGTTCGATTCGGTATTCAAATGGGAAACGGGGCGCCGTTAGGAATTGTACGTTGGGAAGCTGCGATTTCGGGCGATTCGCCAGGTGATTCGCGGAAGGGTTGCAGATGTAACGGAAATTTCGTCATCGATGCCGTCATGAATTTAGGTGATGAGAGCAATACGTAACAAAGAATATTCCTTGGTATTACATACTTTTTTCGGTCTACTTAGAAATTGTATTCCTAGTTTTGCTCAAGTTGTTCTTATGATGGAACTTCAATGATCCCTAGCGTATGACTTCAAGACAGTATTTATTAACATTAGACTTTTGTTATAAACACATAGGTAATCTCCACTACTAGACATGACCTCTTATCTCACATGCAGCTGATCTATTCCTTTCTCATAAAATTTCTTTGAGTTTTGACGGGAAAATTCTCCACAAACGGGCGTTACTTATGATTCGACTTAATAGTAACAAAGACGAGCTTGATGGGTTTTACCACTGGAACGTTTGGTGCAATAGTTTTGACGAACCCTGTATACCTACTATGTATGCATATGCGAAATAAAAATAGATAGGTACATTGAATGTAATTATCAGTTAAATAGATGTTTTATTGAAATAGATTAACGTTTTCATGGAAATATTTACTCATACTTACCTAATTTTTCCAACGTTGAGAGATATTGTTGAGAAAATATTATAAGTGAATGTAGTCGAGCGATTGTCGACTAGTAATTGAACGCGAGTAATTTTAGGCGAGCTATTCTAGACAGGAAATTTTAGACGAGCAATTCTAGATGAGAAATTGTGGACGAGAAAAAGTAAGCTAGCGTTTGTGTACGAGAAATTGTGTGCGACCAATTGTCAACGAACAATTGCACACAAGCAATCGTCGACGAAAATTTATTGCATGCTAGGTTAAACGACTAACTGTAGAGGTCATTTCTGATGGGAAATTTGCGAACACAATTCCAAGGGAATTTGAAATGCACCATTCGGAATAATCAAGTTGAGTTTCAACATCACTGAAAACGAATGCTGAGTGGGACCATCCGAAATGGGCGACCATACGAATCGAAGGCACAGAAACTTCCCCCTCATAGTGGCTCCATAGGGATTACCCTAATCTTCCATTTTATGTTGCAACGTCTGGAATGACCATCATGGACGTCCGCCGGCGTCGCCTCCACCCCAGTAACGAGGCTATTTAAAGGCGTGGCCTGCGTCGAAGTTGGCCGTATCGCTCCCCTCAGGATTATATGGCTTTCAGGAAGCACGCATATATCCACCCCCTACGGTTCGGGGGGTGCGCCAGTGTGAGTGTATTTCGGGGCGAAACGTCCGATGGTGTTTGGAGAAGGTAGGGTGAGGGGTGCGGTGGAAGTCGTGGGTGCAGGGGTGAGGGGATGCGAGAGCGTGGGGATAAAGGGGCGAGGGGATGAAGCGGCAAGGGGATGAAGGAGCAAGGGGATGAAGCGGCGAGGGGTTGAAGGGGAAAGGGGATGCAAAGACGAGATGAAGGGGCAAGGGGATGAAGGGGCGAGGGGATGCAGGGGTGTAAGGATGAAGAGGATGAAAGGTGCGGGGGGAAACCGAGGGTGGGGCCAATGCGTAAGCGAAAGGACGAGAGGAAGCAGGAAGTACGAGTGAGTGTGTGAGTGCGTGGAAATGGCAGCACATCCTCTTACCCGAAGGACAGGGGAGCCAACCCTCGAGGAGCCGCAGGACGAAATTATTGCAGGATGTTAGTGCACTCGTATGCCCAGGAGATATGATTCACGCCGAGCCTTCGCCCGAGATGTCCATTAAGATTGGGTAATATAAGGAGAGTGATTTAGGGCCTGGGGGTTTGGGCTTTCTGTTGGGATTTGCAGGCAGTTATCTCTTGGTGGAGGCATTTATTGGATGTGCTGGTGCACATGGCGCATCGGGGATGCAAAAATTGGCTTAGCTGATGGCGATGTGAAAAATTGAGCGGCTCTAGAAACGGAGGTTGGGGACTTTATTTACTCAAAGACTTATTGGAGATTCTGTATTGTCGTCAGTAAATCGTAAATATATTAAATTTCAGTAATACATAACAATAAATACTTAAATTAAGGCTTTTATATAAAACAAATTAAATATTAATGCTAATTTAACTATGTATTAGAATTTCTTGCATCACATTAACGAACGTTGATTGGATTAATATTAGGGCAGATGTGAAGAAGGCACCTGGAAATGAAACGTGAAATTAACGTTTATTTTCTTCATGAATCATTAAAATTGTGTGGAGGAATAAGGAGGTTGAAGGTGTTAATGATATTATTTTCCGGAAATAGAAACATAGTGGTTGTTGTGTTACGGCATAATTCAAACTATGGTAGAGTGTGATCGGGATGTTTTATCGTCAAGTTGAATTTCCCTTTCACACGTTGAAAAACATCAATCTTCTCCGTGTGGTAGGACACGGAATGGCACAACAACGTCCGAAAGAATGCTCGTACTATGGTTTCAAATTTTTCGGTCAGATGTACCAACTGAAGTCTGTGCGGGAAATTCAAATTGGCAATAAACCATCACACGGTACCTATAGAGGGTCCTCGTGTAAATCTTAAGTATGCCGCACCTAAATCCAAGTGAAATCCGAAAAACAAATAAAACCCTCCACCTGGTGGGCATTTTTTATTTGTTAGCTGCCCGCTGCTTCAAATGAACCATGGGCAAATATTATGGGTAAACAGGGTAAACCTTGGGGCGTGTTCTGAGGTGGCCGGCCGTCCGTTTGATTATTATTAATTCAGGTAGGTCCGGCCGTGGCTGGCCCTCTGCCGTCCACCCCTTTGCACGGTTGGCGCGAAGCGTGAAGGGCCAGGCGCGTGAAAAACCGGCCCCGAAGACCTACAGACGGTCCAGTGATTTATGACTGACCGCTGGCCTCCGCCTTGTTAAACGGAACATAATTAGCCGACTATAGACTCGTGCTGGGCCGGACATTGGTCAAGCGCTGAACTGGTTCGAAATGTGGATGCACACGCGATCGACTTCACTTTACATGTGTAGTGGGCCGTGTTAATCTGTCCGCTGACCAGTTAAATTGAGTTGTCGGACGTCCGAACAGTCCGAATTGTGGAGCAATTACAACACTTCCATAATATTTCTTACCTGTTCATGCCTATAATTCATGTTACATTAGTGGAATTTTGCGGTTTAGGTAGTGAAAACGCTTTCAATAAATCAGATCCGAAACTTGACACAAAAAGCTTTTCGGCCACTAACTCGGTTATTACAACTATCTTTCTGTTTTAGTCCAATAACTGACTCTATGAATCAGGTCTTTATGTTTGGTATATCAGGTCTTTATATTTTATATTTTATGTTGTTGTTCTCTCATTGAGTTAGCTATTGAACATGGCAAAATTTGTTCAGATTAGCATTAGTCTTTTGTTTCAAATCCGATTTCTAACTCGATGATTTAGGCGAGGAAACTTGAGTGAAGACAGCGTCATGATTATTCGCAGGACGTGCAAAAAGGAACTCAACGCCCACCCCGCGAACGTTCGCGCCCGGCCGAACAAACCACCCCGCATTGTTCCATCAAAAAGAGTACTAGCCTCAAAGCGAAACGTTGATGAAGCGCCGGAGCCGCAGAGCTCTGTGTGCAAGTTTCTTGCAACCAGGCCCCGGGGGGGCGGCGCGAGGGGATTGCGGCGGTGAGACAATGCACTTCCTAAGTTGTTAATTAGCTGACGCCGTCACGGGTCTAATTAGAAAGGCAAGGAACATGCATGTGCATCTCCCGTGATGTGCAACCGAAGCGGAGCCTCGCTTGACGAGCCATCCGTGTCAAACTTTTACAGTTGCAGCACGTCGCTCCCTTTGCCCCTTTCAGCCCTTCGGGGAGCTTCGTCCCGCAGCCCGACAGTTTCTCCCCAATCCTCCGTTCCCGCTCACACTTCTCCGCAGTGTTTCACAACATCTATTTGGTCCCCAAAGTTTTTAGCTCCGCTGGAGGCTACTTCCACTTGGGGGGATGCCTCCTTTTAAGCTCGCGACTCGTCTAGTGGAGTTGGGGCGGAATTCTCGGTTACCTTGCTTCGGCTGATGAAACCGCACGCGGAAAAGGACGCGGGTCGGCTTTTAATTAAGAGGAGCGTCCTGCTCGTCTTCACGTTCGAGCCGATCCCTCGATGATTACAAGATGAGAATCCCGCGAGATTATTTTATTTATTTATTTATTTATTCTCATAGGGATACATCAACAGGACGAACCCATAAAAGATGAATCACTTTATAGCGCAGTATTGTCAAGACATCACACTGACGAGAGAACTTACGTCAGAAAACCGTTCAATTAGTCATTTGGATGATCGTGCGTTTTTTGGAGAGAGCGCGAAAGTAAGAAATTATTTTAATGAATTGCGATTTTGGCCTTCCTGAGGACGGCTATAATTTTTCGAGAAATTTTTGTTACAGTAACATACCTAAGTTTTTTTGAACTTTCCTATTATGATTAGTATTTTTATTATATATTACTATTATATTAGCCGTGCTTTACGTCCAGAAACCGTGCTGCTACTTAAGGGCTTCATCCAATTGAACTGCGAATTTGCGAACTGAGGACTTGACCGTTCCGTTCGACGGTACAAGAGAGTGGGAGCAAGTTTGGGATACATCACAGACTGCAGGGCACGGCCAAGTCCCCAGTTCGCAAATTCGAAGTTCAATTAGATGGAGCCCTTTAGCGAAAAAACGTCGTGGGTAGTATCGCGTAATCCCACCTATAAGAACTTTGCGTGCCGTTGGGGCACTCTCCTTAGCTGCACGCTCAAGCAAAAAAAAAACCGAATCGTGTCTATGTTCTTGTCGGAATAACAATTCAACCTAGCCTGTTGGAAAAGACCATCACTCTTCCCGTGAGCGAACGCTGCGACGCGACGCGGCGTCGGGCCGGTCGCAGCTCCGCGCCCTGGCAGGGTGCCAAGCACCGTCCAGGTATAAAACTCTTTTCCGGTCCTCGCGCAATGTGGAACAGTTGCAGAATTTGCATACCCCCGTCCCGAAGCGCATCCATCAGCTGTGTACCTGGGAATCCCCCGAAATGCAACAACAACACCACCCCAACGAAAAAGGGGGATGATTAGCGCTCGAGCCCGGGCCTAGGCCTGGCCTCCTCGCAGATGGTCCGCCGAGATAAGGCCGAACAGAATGTGACCGTCCGGGCAGGCGAAGGGCCGCGGTCACATATCCCGCCCGATGAACCGCAACGTTCTGAGCACGGCCCGGGCCACCTCTTACATCCCGGCCGAATTATATATGCGCACTGCGAGTGTATAATTTGGTTACGACATTTGCATATGGCGGTTGGCTCTGCACGAAATTCGGTCGCCCCTCGCGCCTCCCTCCGACGCGGCGCTGCGGGGTTGCCGTTAGTGGCGGATGGGTTCGATTGGAGTTGCTGAAACTATCGGGGGAAATTTTGGGATTTCAGGGCATGTACAGCAAATACACATTTTTCCTTTGGTGGGTTCTTGATGTGAATTGCTCAAGACCAACTGATCAAACTATTCAGAGTAGCCTTCCTTTCACCGCCGTGGTTTTGGAAAATTCACATCAAGTACCCATCTGAGGAAAAATTTACAGTAGGGGAGACCAGGGCTGGTCGTCACATGGGTTGGTTGTCACAAAGCTCAATGCTCAGCATCCCCTTAACCCCTGTAACAATTTTCTGTTCTTGTTTTATCAATTCAAGTGTCTGTTGATAATCACATACATATGTCTTGCTACAATTCTCTGGGAAATATCGGCATTTTCGTAATTTTGCTACAATAAGAATACTCTAAATGCTATACATTTCATTGTTTATTCTGTATTCTGTAAATTATTACTCTTTGTAGGTAAATCGCAAAAAAGTATCTTTGGGTAAATCGTGTTACGCGTAGAGAAGTAGGTAATGGGATCCGTCACGTTGGCGTCGTGTCAATGCCGCGACTTCCCATTGGTGCAATAAAAACAGACCACATGTCCAGCGCTTATTACCCTTGCCACATCAGCACTACCTACAGCAAATCACAGAACTTCTTGACCAGCTAAAACACATATGCGCAGTGCAACGTAAATATCGGTCGTCGCTTTGTCTCTATATAGTGAATGAATAGACTATAGGTGACTATTAACCAAGTAGGGGATGAGCAATCGTACACATGTGGAATATCTATGGACTTTAGCAAGGGTGGTAGTGCACGCCTCAAGAGGTGGTAGTGCATGCCTCAAGAGTGAGATGGCCGAGGGGTGAGGGTGAACAGGAATGCCACTGGGCTGATCCACCCGCGGCAACCCGTGACGCTCGACGTCAACTTTGACGGCGGAGGAGCGAGCGGCCTCCACCGCTAATGGCGCGTCTTTGTCGCCCACTCCAGCGGTCCGACGCCAGTCGTCGCGACGCCCACGTCCCGGCGACCGGCTCGAATCGCCAGGGCGACTGGAGCGGCGAAGTCTCCGAGGCCCCGAACGGCCTCCAGCAGATACACTGATGGATGACTCCACATGTACGGGATCAATACCTCTGCATCTTCCAGCACGCATGAACACACACACTCGCCTCCCTAATCACTCACGCACACGTAGGTCTAGGGCGCGGGATCGCCACGCTTGGGATGGGGGGGTGGTTCGGGGGGGGGGATTGCAAAAAAGCGGGGGTCAGACGGGAGTGATGGACGGGGAGAATGGAAGAGGGTCGTTTCTTTCGCGTCTGGCAAAATTTCGTGCGTTGGAGGCGGATATTGCCAGATGTCAGCTGAAGTTGGAGGTCGGAGGGTTTTCTTGATGGGGTCGGCCGCAGGAAAATGGGAGGAACAAGTTTCCGATGTCGAAACGGTTTAGGGCGAACGTCAATATGCCGGAATGAGCAACATTGTGTGTGTGGGGAGAGTTCGCTGTAAGGGTTCGTTTTCAATGTTTTACTTGAAGCTAAGTGTAGTCGATTCAATTGTCAGGGGCCGGTGGGACCCGAATCTCGCGCAGCTGGAGGGAGGGGCTTGAACGGCTGAAAGCCAATGGTCTGCTTTGTGCTATCCACGCCGTGTAGCAAGCACCAATGCTCGGAGGTCTACGCCGATGGCGCAGCTTTTCTTCACCGGCAACGTTTAGTCGAGTGAGCGCTATACTCGTAACTATAAAATTCTTGTCTCAAATTATCGTTTGCTGGGAATCGTTTGCGGTTAGGGGACATTCCACATTTAGTGAAGATAAAATAGGGTTAACGAATGGTCTAGTATATGGATGCAGCCATGATCTTCTTGTATAGATAAAACAATATACAGTACCTATGTACAGGGTTTAATCTGTACACGGGCTAGAAAAGGAAGTTGGAACTTCCTGCGGCCCCACACTCTCGCACCTACCCTCACGTACAGGGTTATATACCTCCGTCCGGGCTCAGGCTGGGGGAGTTTGGGGCTTCGCCTCCGCTACTAGGACGCTAATTAATCATCCCACCCCGCATTGAGAGCGTTTCCCTGTCAGGGTTATTTATCATCGGCGGTTCTGGCAGGGAGTATTGTCGGGGACTCCTACACCTATTCATCCCTTCGCATCGGTGCGCCCCGAACTTCCCTGTGTTGGTCCCCTGCGAGAGTAAACGTGTTTATAACGGTTGTGTGTTGGTGCCCTCCGAGAGCGGTGCTCGCCTCTAAAAGGCCGCCCCGCATGTGTATGCGTCTATACGTGTACGAGTGTCCGCCCTTTATGTTAACCGTCCCCTATGTGTTCGTGCCTGTGTGTGTATGCGTGTCCGCCCTTTATGTTGGTCGTCCTGCTGTATACGTGCGCGCCCAATATGTGCACCCTGCACGAATGTATGCGTACCTCATGAGTGTTCCACCCTACTCCGTGTACGTGTGTGCGCGCCCTGAGGGCCACGCTCCTCGGTGTGAGTGTGTTATAGGGCGTAGGGTGGGTGGCGGCAGCGGTCCAGGGTAATTACCCGGATGCTGAGGCCCCGCCCGGACCAATGGCAGAGCTCCGGAGCCAACCCCTTGTATGGTATCGATTAGGGTGAGGGAGCATGCGCCGCCGGACACTGGCCATCCCGAGGGTCAAGGGTCGCGCAGGTAGACGCGCGAGCGGAACGCGCCCCTTTGACCACACTGGGGCGACGACGCGCCCCCGGGTCGGGCGTCCTTTCGGGTCGAAGGTCCGCGCTGTTGGACCCTAAAAACCCGGACCTTCCGGTTCCACACATGCCAGAGCTAAAGGCACGACCGCCCTACTAGCCGAACGCGCGGGCTGCGAGTTGGCAACTTTCCCCGCGCGAAACTCCGGGAGAAAGTTGGAAAATACTTAGAAGAAGAAAACGCAAATGCAAATTAAGACGGCGCCGTCGATGAATCGAGGGCGCGCGCCCCTCCCACCCAACCCCCGAGCAGTTCGCGCGCCAACGACCCGTTTAAAAACTCCCCGCTAATTATGAATGAGATGTCTTGCGTAGCGTAGTAGAGCTAGGTCAGGGTTCTTTACTGCTTTTTCTTATTCCTTTTTGGAAAAAAGTTGGCTCGCGCCGCGCTCTTGCGCTCCGCGCCGCCACCCCGGGCGTCGGAGGGCGGGGGCGCGGCAGCGGCAGCTTTTAAATTGCTGTTTAAAATTCCAACTTTGTTTTAGTGCTCCGCTGCACGCCGGAGAAATCGCGGCTGGGTGCGGGGGCCGGGCGCCCGGGGAAAGTTCCCTTTTTTTTAAATACGCCCTTTAATGCTTTCACTATGCCCTCTCAGCTGATTGCGTCCCCTCGACCGCCCCCCGAGAGGCGCGCCCCGCCGCCGCGCATCGCGAATTCCTCTATTTACAATTGTAATTTTTACACTTTCGCTCTCGATCTGCGCTAGTTGGATGTACGCCAGCCCAAATAGAGATGCGCCGCAAGGGCATCAAAGTTAGAATATTTCGCCTTTCGTGTAGTATATGTATCGAAAGATTTACCAAAAATTAGCTTTTTGTACCTGCACTAGAGGTCATTGAAGTTCGGATATACATGTGGTAAACTTGAACAAAACGACGAATATAATATTAAATATTGTATTATATTATAATATTATAATTCATTCAATCTTTTTTTGACTAAAATTAATTATTACATCCCAACTGCCCCGATGGGTTCAGTCTGTGGAGAATTTCTTGTAAAGTTAAAACCCAATAAATTTGATGAGGAAGGGAACCATTCCAAATTTCGCAGGGGAGGAATGGTTCAGCTACGTGTAAGATGAGAGAAGGTCATATCGCCAAAAATAAGTCTATGCCATGCTATGATCTAATTAGCAATTACCTACCTGCAATGGTGTATCATCCGAAATCACTAAACAGGCGCAGAAGGATTAGGTTGGTCCGTTGCCACCTCCTGATTTTGAGATGTCCACCCTTTGGCCAGTTCCTCCCGCTTCTTCTCCTCTTCCTGCATCCTCTTGTACTCATCCAATTCGTACTGATACTTAGGAGTGGTGATTCCCAGTAGAGAAGCTAACGACTCCCCCAAATAATCGCAAGCTTTTAGAGTGGTGGAGCCGGCGGAATAAGCTTTGTGCATGAACCAGGGACCCCAAGACAACGTTTTCTGTAAAGTAACGAAAATCGCATTAGGTGATTGGAAGATCGGTGATCTTCAAATTGAGTCATCCTCTCAGTTAAAGGAGTTAAATTTTCCCATAAAAAATTTTAATTTCCAAAGAAGAGTTAAAGCTTAAAAAAATAACTGAATCTCCAAAAAAGAGTTAGTTGTTAAAAAAAGATTTTGGTGATCAAAAGTTGAGCTCAATTGAATGGTCCCATGTATAGCACCCAAGTATTGATTATATTCCTCGTGGCTTTGAAAAGCCCGATGTAGCGAACGTGGCTCCTCTCTACGAGTGGAACCAGCACCTTCAGTTCCGCCAAGCTGAATAAAAGAGCTTAGTTTAAGTCCAAACCAACCCAGGCAGTTCATGTCGAAAACTTCTTCCATTGGTGGTTTCTACCCAACGACCTCCAATTGTGGCCTTAGCCAAAGAGAAACCTATTTGCCTTTGCTGCCCTAAAATTCCCTGCACTGGCACTCCCTGTGCCACCCCTAGAACCCTATTCCACCCCTACAGGATATCTTCTATTGCATATTGTAAAGACCCCTACACGGTCTCTTCGAGAGATCTTCCTGCTCACCGGATCAACAACTTGCTGTTCCTTGACCTCTTCCTTCTCACCATCGGCCTCATCTTCACTGTACTCCTCCAGGGTGCCATCGCTGAAATGCAGCACCCTTTTGGGCACCTTCACTGTCACTCTGGAAGTGCTTGCGTCTCCTTCGCCGGAATTGGACTCGTTTTCCATGGTCTTGAGTCGCCACTATGCCTAAACCAAGGAGTAGGAACTAGACTTTGGCGCAGAAACCACTGACTAGGTGGCACTGCCATGCCTACTCCTACCTGACATGCCCATGGCATGTGTCATGCCATGGGACCCCCCCAGCCGGTTATGCCATCTAGCGATGGAATTCGTGAGCACTTTCACCGCTAATGAGATGTGCGCTACCTGTAACCGTTCCAGATATTTCAGGTGAGATAAGTTGGTCTGTGACCCGCCGCCGCCGTCTCTGTCTCTCTTTTCCCCCGTTTTGAGCGCACGAATGAACGGTTTTTGGCCGTCGTTCGCTGCAGCAGCTCACGCCGAGTTCAATCTCGTTCCCACCTGGCTTCTAGCGTTGGCGCTCGCTAAATATTTGCCGTACGATAAGTTGATTGTTCAGTGATAAAGGTTGCACTTGACTCAGTTCCAGAACTATGAGAATATCGCCAAAGTGAGTAGCGTTTTTCTTTTAACATCCTACTCATTTTTCCCCTCGCGAAAAAAATGGGGAAAAAAGCGCCGAAACTTTCTCGACCGCTTGGCCCAAATTCGATTCCAATCTCTCGTTACATCTGCATCCGACCGTTTCGAATCAAATTTTTCCGTTCTTCTTCGGAATGCCGTTCGCCTTTGAAACAATTTGCCATTCGCATTTAATTGTGTTTGCGTACGTTTGTGCACCTCGTTTAGTTAATTATCGCGCTTCCACCGATTGTTGCGCTTACCGTTATCCAAATTGAAAAACCGAGTTCCCAGCGACTCTCATAATTAGCTGAGCCGCACCAGATGCGTCTTTGATTCAGCCTTTTTAACTTTTTTACGTTTCCCTTCGACAGGTGTAAAGATTATATTGTTGCTGATGATAACATTCCTGATCCCACGCGAGTGACGTTAATCTGTTTTATCATATCTGCACCGGGTCTAAAGATAAAGTTTTGGAAGAGTCCGCCTGTATACCTTGCAATTAGTAGTCGCTTGAAAGGCTTCCGCGTCATTCGTCCAGTGGGTGTACTTTTTTCGCATCAGTGAACAAGTTAACGTCCGAGGGATCCCTTAAATTGAACAGAGCCGTTAAACTCATCGTGACACTTTTTTTCCGAGTTTGCAGTAGCTTCAGGTATGTAAATTGGATGGAGATTCGGTTTTACATTCGTGTGAATCGACCCAATTATATTCGCGAACCCAGCTAACTACTCATGTTCGATCATCTTTGAATTTCTTTTTGCTTTCGCAAATATTTTACATTAACATCCTCTTGATAAATTATAGTGTAAATATTTATTATGTCTACAGGTTCAAGAGGTTAACATATTTCACAATCGATAATCCAAGTCTTTTAGTAACTTAGAGTGAATTTTGCGAGGCGCTCACTATAAATGATTGAGAATTAATTTTGCAACGAAAAAAGTGTACGTACATCAATTAGAAGATGACGTAAAAAAAATCAGAACATTACATCTACACAACGAAAATTAAACAAAAGTGTACACTATCTCATCTGAAAATCGCCAGAACAATGAATTCCACGAAAGTCGTTTCCTACTCTTTGGAGTATTTATCACCGGAAAGGGAAGTCGTGAAGATCGGATTAGAACTGTCTTCCGACAAATTACTCCAAGGAAGTGCAACGAAAGTGCGAAAAGCGAATTGCCTATTAATTGCTGGTTTCGCATAGAATTTGATGTTGCAGGCAGATCCACAAACACGGCCTTGTACTGAATCCTGTCATGCATACAAATTATGCTCGCGCTTTAATTTTTTTCGCCGGTGCCGGTGTTGTGTGTAGGAAGGTGCGGAAGAGCTGTCACTTTCCGTCGGTTCACGTTGGTTTAATGGCACTGGCCAAGGACTTTAATTAATTATTTTGTCGGACTTCACTATTTATTCCCTAAAACTAAAATTTCATAATTGAATTCTGATTACCAGAGACTATAGTCCTCTAGTCTCTTTTATTTTACTTTGGCACGTGGTTTTCGGTAGTTTTGGAGAAGTCAAGTATGACCTCAGCACCGTTACTTTTTACCCTGATGAACACTTCTTCAGCCGAAGCGTGTACTAAATCATTTTGTCCACAACCCAAGTCATCAGAAACCCATCATTAGGACCACCGCCTATGCCCGGCTTCAAGTTCAACCACCGGAAATATCCAATTTCCCTATTCCGGTCCGTGCTCCTAACTTTTAGACAGGTTTCTAAAGGTCCCTCGTGTCACGTGACTCGGAGATCCTGTCTGTTGTGTGGCATTTTTTGGAGAAATTAGGTCGTCTGCATCACCCGAGAGACATTTATGGCAGACGCAAGGACTCCATCGATCGTTTCGACTAAAGGTCGCCGGATTAAGTCCAACGAGTCCAACATTTCTCCTCGTGTTCCACCTTTAGGTTGTGCGTCACTGCGACTTCAACTGAATGAAAGAATCATGCTGGTTTCTTCAGTAGAAATTGAACCTTCTTCACTTTAAATATCCCGCCTAAATAGACATTTTATAATAATAATTATAATTATTTTATTATTATAATTAAATGGAACGTTTATAGTAAAACTGAGCCTGTTTGCAAATAGACGATTTTGTCTTGCAAAAAGTTCGATTTTGAGTGCGAAACAATGAATTCAATTTGTAAAACGTGCAATTAGTGCAAAACCAGTCATCAGTGATAAAAAGACGATCATCGCTTCATCCTCTGTCCTCAACTCACATTTAGTACTTACGCACTATCACAAACTGTTTATCTGTTCGTTCTACTATTCCTACTCCAAATTAGGCCATGGTAATATTCGCCAGTAATATTCCATAAATTTTCTCCGTTTTGTATGCAATATGATTATCTCAACAAGGAAATGTCTGCAGGAACCAGTTGTTGATGCAAAAACAGACTGTATTCGAAATTAAAAAAAATAACTGCGCCCGTTAGACGAGAAAACGCCACTAAACTCGCTCATTCCCACAACTAATAGAATTTCATTTCCATTCGTTCCAGTTCTAGTTTAACGCGCCTTTGTTCCACGTATGTTTGTTAATGTTTTCTGTAGTTCCACTTCATGATTAGAAATTATTTTAGTAGTTACCCATAGCGTTGTTGATTTCGCTTGTAGGTTTATTAACTAGGAATAGAGAATCTTATGATAGCTTTGTTTCAACAATACTCGGTCTTGACTCTTCAAACTATTCTAGAATTGTTGTTGGAACAATGAACTTACAATTAACTCTTATGCTCCTGGAGATAAACCCCTCAACATGGATGGATAGACCGAAAAAATGGATTGCAGATTTAATTGAAAGTTCAGAACAAATTAGTTTCTTTTTCAAAACTACATCCAACGATACTCCACGCGGCCCATGTTCCTATTTGAAATTTGGAAGGTGACTTCAGATAAAAAAGGAAAATAACCAATGAATTCCTCGCGTGGTGCTAAGAAACACATGTTTGTCTAATCTTTCTGCGACATTGCTTTTTCGAGGGATATGGCTTGGACTAGTGACCCCTCAATATAAAGGGCAAAGGACATCCTTGACGTCAACATTTTTACTTCCAGATAACAATATGCCGTCGTCTGAGAATACCACATTCGAAAGAATCCAAAAGGAGATATCCGAGGAAGTCCAAAGAGAACAAGAACTCCGCAAACTTCAAACACAACTCTCGCAGGGTGCACTCAATCATTCTGAACATACGAACGGCCACAGTCCAGATAAAAACCACTTCAACGATGATGATTTGGCTATAAGAACGCTGAAACGAGCTCAGTCCCACACGCATTTAAATGGGGATTCTCCCACGAACGGCGACAGCCCCAAGCAAAACGGGCACACGCCCGTGCGAATTTTCTCTTCGATGCCCCAAGCTAAAGGGGTGATGCACCGTTTCCTCAAGTCCAGAGGTAAAATCGCCGCACTCAACAACAACAAGAGCGTCCCTTCGAAAAAGACTTGGGCCCTTCCGGAATTCACCGAACCGACTAAAGTCACCATCGACCCATCCAAGTGCATAAGGAGAGGCTTCGTTCCTGTTGAAGAGCGTATGCGGAAAGAATTTCAGGAGATGCATCACAGAGAAGTGGAGCTGAGGAAGGAAAGGAGGAAATCCCAACCGGAATTTCTCTCTTTGTGCGAGGACGAAGAAGAGCCAGTGGAAAGTCCTTTGAGGGTAGCCAGATCTATGGCCCAACTGTACGTACCTGATGATTCTTCCGAAGAAATGGATACTTCCTCTGCGCCTGGATCCTTGAAACCAGCCAGGTCTTTGGCGGAATTGTGCGATGTGGATGACGATACGACACTCCTAACTCCGAGCAGCCTCATCTCCAAATTCGAAACAATCATAAGGAAGAACCAGCAAGTCCGTTCTTGAATTTGTGCCTTTTGTGATATCCGATACTTTCGGCCTTTGAATTCGATTTCAGGTCGAATGCAGGTCCTTCGCATTTATGTATTTATTTGTCATTCACGTTATTGCCAGTTATTTGTTGCCGCCCTACTGTAGCTAGTCCCTAAGGAAGTTTATCGCTTTGTTCGGTTTTTAGGTAAAAATAGAGTATTATTTATTACCAATCTGTTCGTTTACAATCTAATCCCGACTTTATCTGTTCTGGGTTAATTTGCGATCCGTATCTGGTCTATTATGCTATCGAGCTCGAGATAGGAATGCCATTTTTATGGAATTCTATAGGGCATTATTGCTATCGTCGCCTTGATGACATGAGAATTATGTGTAGTAATATCAGTCATATTTCATATTGTGAAATCGAATTCTGGGATGTGGTACACCATAGATATGAAACTATCTATTTAGTTTCGCTCTATTTGAATAATTTAAGCCAAACATGGATTATTTTGTACCTATACCTCAAGTTTTAAAAATATTGTATTTGTTTAATCTTATTGAACTAAATATTAAATTTTCAATATGAGAATTAAGGAGAAATGTTGAGTTACGAGGTAATTATGAATATGCAGCTAAATGAATGCAAACAGGTCTTCATCAGATGCCAACTTGTTTATTTTTAGTATAGAAGTCGTGTTTTTCCATTTACGATAGCATGAGGCAACTTCAAGTACATACATTAGTTCAAAATCATCTTAAGTTTTTCTTCGAGAATTGAATAACAGTATAAATAAATTATTTTTGTACCTAAGTGGAGTCTAAGAGGAGTTATTTTATAGATATTCTACCAAAAAGTGCATGCAATCAATTAAATTTACCAGACTGATTAGATTTCGCCGATAAGATTCTGCTTCAAATGAATTAGTATTTCCATCAATTTCAAAGGAAATGATCACTGGATCATTCTACTCAAAAAAATTTATACTCCTGAAATGCAATACACGTGCATCCAGTCTAAAGCATATTATATTTTAAAAATCAAAGGTTGAGAATTTCCACAATAAATATTAATTCATTACTAATGTTTGCTGTTTAATCGCCACAAGCACCTATATCCAACAATTTGCAATGCTCGTTCTTCAAATAAAAAACAAAACAGCCAGATAAAATTATTTTATTAGCCATCTGCTACAAAACTATTATTTGAGTCACGTCTCGTTCGACACATCTTGTTTGAAGACGTACTCCATTTTATAGCCTTCCTTACTGCTGCAGCTCTCCTTGCAACTGTACACTGCCAAGATTCCAAAGTCCAAATGTTCCTCCTTCACAACGCTAAGAAGTTGAGGCATTATTTGGAATTCGAACTGCCTAACTCCTCCGCAACTTTCACACTTCGGGATCACATCCGGTTTCGGTTCAGCTGCTATCCAAAGTGGCTCACCACCTCTCTCATACCGCAGAATCTGATCAGGGTAATGGTCAACTCTCCTCTTAAATTGATCGAAAGCTGCGTCACATCCCATTACAGCGTGAGCTTCCAAGTCTTCTTCGGAAACATCGGCCATAGTTCCTATTTGCCCTGACGATCTCATTTGTTCATATTTCTCCAGTTCTTCTTTCTCGTCTATCTCCTTTCGTTCAATAACTTCCTCTTCAATAACTATATCCATCTCCACATATAATTTGCTCGAATTCACTTTATTCCCCCCATTATCACACGTGTGCTTGTGCCTCTCTTTCCAGTCTAACACTTGATGTTCCCTCGAACAATAGACCGTGGTCTTGCATTTACTACACCGTTTCGACCCAGGACATCCACACAAATCGCATAGGGTAGTCCATTTTTCAATGGTAAAATCCGGATCCGGTTGTTGCAATGGTGGTTCAGAGGAATAGTACTTATTATTTCTAGGCAGATTACTTCGAAACGCTTTAACATTCAAGTTGTTATTCTCATTACATGACTCTGATCTAAAAAATAATACATACATATTATACAGCCTAAATTCATATTTTATTATAATTTCTACTATTTGTCCCATTTTCAAATTTTCATTCTATTTCGTACTCTTTCTCCTATTTTCAACTTCTTATTCAATATTCTTCCCCTAGTTTTATTTTCGACTTTTGATTAAATTTCTACACTTTCTTTCATCCACGCCAGTCTTACCTACACACGAACAAAAATACAGTACGATGGAAATTTTTCGAATCGTCTTCGTAAGGCGCGTAGACTTGCAACAAGAAAATCATCTGCTCCTCACATGTACGACACTTCAAATCGTCGCAACTAGGCAAATTGTCCAGCTCTAACCAAGCGGGTTTTCCACCTACTTTACTAGGAAACAGTCTGCTAGAGACTTCCCAAGGTTCACAAAACTCCGCAAAACCAACATCGACCTGAGGCATGGCTATTTTAGGTTAGAGTGTTGTTATTGATCTTTGAGGTTATGTACAAGCTGTCATTTTTGACGTTTAAAAAATTCTGTCGGTATGACAGAAATTTTCTGTCGATATTACAGAAATCTTTTGTCGGTATTACAGAAATCTTCTGTCGGTATTACAGAAGTCTTTTGTCGGTATTCCAGAAGTCTTCTGTCGGTATTACAGAAGTCTTCTGTCGGTATTACAGAAATTTTCTATTGCGTGTCTGTTGATAAATACTTATAAACAGTGAACTATAATCGATTTAAACTTTAGATTCCTACTCAATCGGCAGCATTACAGCAAAGCCAATAATTATTTTGTACCAAAGGGGAAAAATTATTTTCCAATTCTCTATTTTTCAAACAGAAACAACCTCCATATTTTTATATTCATCGTATGATTTAAACATCACCGAATATATAAATGTTTATCCAAATCATTATGTTCCAAAACGCCCGTAAACAGCGCTGAAAAAAACTAAGGAAAAACGCTCCGAAGTCTGCGACTCAAGACAACGAACGCTTTCCAGCACGTTTTTTACCCATGGTGTGATCCGTTTTAGCAAGATTTCAGTCCGTTTCAGTTTGCACTCTCCGCATATTATTGTGATGGATTTTTCGGATAATTTTGTGCTTTTCGGGCGTGTCGATTCAATCTGAATTAATTTTTGGATTGCTAAACATCGTAGATTGCAACGTTTTCGTAATTTATCTGAATCTGGAACTGAAATCAGAATTCAAGCGTGATAGCGTTAAATAATCAATTTATAGTGAAAGTGAGGGATGAAAAGGAACTGGAGGACCTCCACATATTCAATGCATAAAGGCGACCGTGAAGAAGGTGAGCTGTGCTCTAATCAGGGATAGATACCGTAATGTAACGAAAGCCGATAACGTGTTTTAACGATTCGCTTAAAATTGCGACAAAATAACAACTTAAAAATCCAATAGCATTATAAAACGTTATAATAGTATTTTGTCATGACCGATTAATAAGCAGACATGGGCCTTCGGTTGAAGTAATCTTTCTTGTCAAGTTATCTGTTTTAATATGGAGCAACAATCGGGCCTTCGGCCCTCTTATTATTTTCTCCTAATTTACTCAAATTATTGAAATAGTCGAATATTCAAGCCTTGAACGTTACCTAGGTATTATTAAGAATATAAATGTTCATCAAAATACGTTCCAAAACGTCCGACATGAGCGCTGGAAAAAGCTAAGGAAAAACGCTCGGAAGTCTGTGACTCAGGCAACGCCGGCCAGCTCTGTTTTTACCCATGGTGTGATCAGTTTTAACAAAATTTCAGTTCGTTTCGGATTGGACTCTCCGCGTATCGTGATGGATTTCACAGAGAATTTTGTACTTTCGTTTCCAGTCGTGCTTTTTGAATATCCTAATTCAATCTGAATCCATTTTTGGATTGTTAAACATCGTCGACTGCGACGTTTGTGTATCGTAAATCAAAATTCAACCGAAATGGAGTCAAATAATCAATTTATAGTGAACGTGTGGGCCACAGTGTATTTAGTGCGACCGTGAGGAAGGTGCAATGCGTCCTTATCAGGAATGAATACCGTAACCGAGGACCGAGGACTGAGGATCAAGGATCGAGGATCGAGGTTCTCGATTCTCGGACCGACGGTCGAGGAATAGATACCGTAATGTAAGGAAAGTCGATAACCTTATAACGATTCGTTAATAAATTGCGACAAAATAACAACATAAAAATCCAATAGCAATATAAAACGTTATAAACTAAAGTGCAAACTGCGCGAATGTAGTCTACAGGAAGCTTTCTACAATGTTGATGAATTTATTAAATTTTTTGTCTTGACATGAGCTGTAATGGTTGAGCTTAATAAGCAGAGACACGGGCCTTCGGCCGGCCAGCCAGCCGGCCCGCCAGCCAGCCAGCCAGCCAGCCAGCCAGCCAGCCAGCCAGCCAGCCAGCCAGCCAGCCAGCCAGCCAGCCAGCCAGCCAGCCAGCCAG